>BPLQ01008153.1:88991-131289 GCA_021605075.1 Caerostris darwini
TGTTACATCTTTCCATAGAAATTTATTTTAAATTCTAACTTTGCAATAGTTTTAATGTTTTACTCAATAAAATTAACCAACGTATATTATGTTATGATATTTAGAACCCAGTTAACAACGTATTATATTATCTTCATATATTATCCAGAAACAGTTTATTAAGTAAAATATGCTTAATTTTTAAAAATATTAAGCGGGATTTTCATATATTTTACCAAGAAAATTTTTTTATTACCTTTCATATTATTTCAGTGTTCATCTACAGAATAATTTCATTTAGGTAGCAATTTTATTTTAATTATATTAAAAATGATCCTATATGAAAGAATATTAAAATAGGGGATAATTAGGTGAAAACTTAAATGAAAGTTTTAACAACTTTCAAGTTCTAAAGTAAGTGTTTTTTCCTTCAATTCCATTTCCATAGAATAATATGAGATTAGACACAATTTAAAATCAGCGTATTTTTTCTATTTGAGAAACACAAAAGAAAAAATAAATGTTGGCAAACAACTTCATTCTATTTGTCGGGATATAAGTTTGTGAAAAAACTTTCAATACGATTATCTGAAAACTGTGAAAATCAACCTTTACACTTTCTTGCTTAGGTCGTCTCGGAAATAATGGCGTTATGTGGTTAGGTGATATTTTTTTTTATCTTACTAATGGATGTGAGTTTTCGTAATTGAATGAACAGTAAAAATAACACTGACATGGAAAAAATACACCTGTTAGGAAGATTATAGCTTTTTGTCAATTTTTGTTAAAACATTTTCGGTTCTTCGATAAAATATTTCTCAAATTTTATGAAATGTTTTCATGTTTCCACACATGCTGTTGTACTTCATACAAAATTCTTTTTTAAAAAAATGACAGTATTTCTCTAATTTCCTACTGCAGCAGAATATTTTTATAATGTATTTGGATTCAAATTTTTTTCTTTGGACTACTTTCAGCAATTTATTTTTATTTAAGAAATTTAAGTAGTTTTCAGACATCTAAAAGAAAGAAAAAAAAATTGTAAATGAAATAAAATGACCAAGATAATCAATAAAACTTGAACGCAATTTTACAAACTTTTTTCTTCGTCACTACTTTTGCTGTTAGTAGTGTTTCAGTACTTTTGTGGTATTTATTAAATTTGAGTAGTCTTTTATTGATATTCCTTTATTTTCAGAACGTTCAGTATACCGAATAACACATAAATTGAACTTTTACAAGTAAGAATTTTTTTTGACAGGTTGTTATTTCAATAAAAGCTTCATACAATATTCCATAGAATACAGATGGCAAAAACAAATTAATGAAAAAAGAAAATATATTTAAAAAAATCACTAAAAGTTAAAAAAAAAAGTTATTTATCCAGTTTTGATGATTATTTACTAATTTTATAATCTGTCATTAATAATTGTGTATTGCAATAAACAGAAGGTATAATGATAGATTGATCAAAATTAGATAATTTCGAAAGATATTTTATAATAATATTGATTACTTTTAAAAATGTTTTTAAATAAAAAAGCTACATCGTTTTAATTTTTAATATTAGGGTTAAATATGCATAAATAGTAGGCATTAATTTAAAAGGAAATATAAAGATATTTTAATTTATGTTGTTAATATATTCTCGATGCAATCATTATTGGAATTCATCATCTGTTTATTCATTAATTATTTAAAAATAAGTTATTTTGAATTTAAATGATATTGAATTTGTTATAATCATAATGTCATACGTCACTGATTATGATATGATGCTTACTTATATTTATCAACAATTTGTTGAATTTTCTTCAATGGTGTTTAACAAAATAATAGGCTGTTTCAGAATTAACGTTGAGTGTTTTAAAACAATATTGAAAGATTTATCTACTACTTTATGTAGAAAAGTTTTTTATTTCCAGTTTAATGTTACAATCAAATCTTCAAACAGAAATTACACAGAATATTTTCCAAATGAACAGATTAATAAAAAATCATGAAATTAAATTATTAAACAGTCATGAATTTAAATTATTAAACAGTCATGAATTTAAACATGAAATGTTTTAATCTCATAAGTCTTCATAAATTTATTTAAAAAATAATTGATGCTCTATATGTATATATGCTTAGAGCTTCCTGCTTTTAGAATTTGTTTTATCTAATGCAGCTGGCAAACACTTAGACAGCTGTCTTGGATGCCTTAAACACCAACATTACACACTTTGCATTACCCAGGGGACGCCGAGTAACAATGCCCCCGCAACGCTGTACGATCATATTAGACCGGGACCTACGGTTTAAAGTAGATTCCGAACTACTACAAACATTTATGGCACCACCGGGACTCGAACCCGAAACCTGTGGTACCGAGCGCCAGCCACTCGGCCATTTAGGACCCGCTTTTAGAAAATTAACTGAATAAAAAGGCCAACGGTACTAGGTATTTAATTAAATAGTAAACAAAGTATAAGAACACTTTCCTAATGTAGACTACCCAAAAGTATATAGAATGAGGGCAAATGTGCTAAACAATGAATGATTTCTGTGCAAGTTAATGTTCCTATAAAATTGCTAACTATGTGAGATTTTTCAAATTTATTTTAATAATTACTACACAGTTCAATTTAATTTTAAGCACTTCTTGTCTTAAATGCATTTGTAGGACAAGGATAATCGTTATCTTTAAAAATGCAGCAATATATATAAAAATTAATCAACATTTTAACCATAAATATGAAGATATATTTTAATAATAAATATTATTTGTAAATTTTAATATTAGTTAGCATTATCACATTAGTTTGAATAAAATCAATTTCATATAAGAAGATGAAAATGCATATAAGTAAAGTGGGTTAAAATATTTTCACATTATATACAAATTTTACTAAAAGGTATTATTAAAATTAATAAAAGAGATGTAACATTTCTAAATTTAAATTTTAGAGTTTAATTTTATTTTGGATTAGAAATTAACATTTATTAAAAATGAAAGAAAAAATAAACCCAATAAGTAACAAACATGTTAAAATTATTTTTATATTTATAAAAATAGCTCTTTTTTTGTCATTGAATAATGGTTAAAAATTTCTTGTTCATTATTTTTTTTCTGTACTTAATCTGGGACAATTTATTTTTAATAAATGTTTTAATCTCTTAATTTAAGAAGCATTTTTTAAATAGTGAACAAATAGAAATTTGTATACGTAGAAATAAAATACATATAGAACATGTAAATATAGAATAGAAATAAAATACACATAGAACTAGTAAATATAGAATACACATAGAAAATTTTCTTTTTATTCATTAAAATGCATAGTTTCTTTTTCTTAAACTCTTTCTATTAAATACAAAATAATGAGAATCAAATTATCCTGGTTTAATCACCATCTTTTACGGTGAACTAACTATATTGCAGCAGTTTAACAACGGTCTATTGTATTTACATTTGCTTTAAAGCATAAATAAAAATAAACTAACGTGCCATGACTAAATTTCAATAAAAAAAGTAAAGGAGATTAAAATGCATAATAAATATTCAATATACAATATAATTTCTTATACGGTAAGCATATAATTAGGTGCAAGCATTGATAATTCAATAATAAAAATGTAATAATTTGTTAAGACAAATATAAATTTATGAATATCATTTTATTTGAATTCATCGATGAATAGTCATGAATTATCCTATGCAAGCATTATTAATTGTAAATAACATCTTACACAGCATTTCGGATTCAAAGAATCAATAAGCATTGATTTAAATGAGGTGTCTAAATTTTTAGTTTTTGGACATAATTTGAAAGGAAAAAAACTGTATGGGGCCATATATAACATATAATAGTTTAAAAATAGTTCTTCAGCTAAAAAAATCTACAATAGTAGTTACTATGTCAAATAAACAAAACTGCAGTAGTTTATAAATAATACCTGATTTATTTTCATGCAAAGTGCATTTTTAATCATTAAGAAGTTAAAAGAAAATGTTATAATTGGAAAAAAGGAATACTTAAGAAAATAAAATGGGAAATGAACATTAATATATAATTAAAATTAAAATTTCTTTAATTAAATATATTATTTTTTAGTATGTAAAATGACTTAATCTAACCTTAATAAAATAACCAGTAAAAATATATTAAAGAAATCTATGATTTTATGCTGGGAAGCAATCATAACAGTATAATGTGTTTAAGAAACATGAAATAGGACATAAAAGAAAACATATATTACTAAATTTAAATTAGCTACCTTTTTTCTTAAATTTTAAATGCATGGTCTTCATAGCTAATGTGGGGTTGGCATCCATGACCTCTTCCCAAGAGTCTGACCTAAAAATCTCTTCTTCATGCTCTAAAATAAAATCTTCAACGGTTGTTTTCATACTTAAATCTTGATACATATCTGCTAATACCAAAAGTTTACAGGCATTCGATGTATTAAGGTTATCCATCAAGAAAGATGTGCATGCCATTTTTAGTCGTTGCACTTTGTATATTTCAGCCGCTTTTAACAGTTTATAAGCAGAATCATATTGAAGATCTTTAACAACGTCATTATAGAAAAATAGTAATAATCGCTCTACAGTTTCATCATCTAAGTCACTTACATCAATACATTCATTCGTCTTTTTCTTCTCATCTACTAATAAAGACCTAAATTTAAGGGACCTTGCTATTAGTACAGTTTTATGTGATGAAAAAGTTTTCGTTTTGGTTTGCAATTTAACATCAGTAAGGATCTGTTCTTTGTATAGATATGTAAAATCTTCTAAGGCAGTGGGGCAATTGGATAACTCATTGAACCCATTTTGGGTAGTTTGTGCATCTGGCATCAAGTGGAGTCCATAAACAGCCTTTTCAATTTTCTCGAACTCAAGTCCGGTAGAAAAAGTACAATCACACCTCAAAGTTAATGTATTATAAGGTAAATATTCAGTTTTTCCATCGATCAGCATTTTTTTTGAGAAAATCAAAGGAACTTTAAAATCTTCTTTTTTAACTAAATCAAATCGGTTATCTAACTGGCCACATTTGACTGTTTCTCTCGATGCATTCATCAAATGAAGCATACAACTTATGACTTCTATTTGATCTTTGTCCTCAGGAATGATTTCGACTACAATCTTTTCTTCACAGCATGGATCATTTATTTCAAATATACCTATAGACACAAACAACTTTTCTCCCAGGCTAGACTCAATATCAACAGTCTCTTCCTGATCTTTTTCTAATTCATCAAAGCCTTCAATTTTATGGACAAAGGAAATATTTTCGAACTGAATTCGAGTTCTAGCGAAAATCTGCCCTTCATCACAAATACCTTCATCTGTCATCCACATTCTACAGCAAATTGTCAAAGTATCTTGCGGCAAATAGGCTTGTTTGTTCTGAATTAAAACTTTACTTCGTGCAATAAATATTGATGTTCCACATTCTATACCTTTTTCGAAAGAAATGTTATTCATTTCTGTATCAACCAGTTTTAGAACTGAACCATCTATCGCAAGAGATGAAAGTTCAAAACTTACCACAAAATTTGGTGGTCCTTCATCATTCGATTCTCTTTGGAGATAACAGCCAATAAATTCATCGTTTTCATCACCTCTAGGATACAAACATAATGTCCAAGCTGTATTATGCATGATGTTTGCAGTAAACACAGGACTGATGAGTGCTTCCCCAGTTTTGTGCCAGCAGTAAGAATAATTTTCCACTCGCCAAATAAAAGTAAGTTGTTTTCGTCCATTAAGATCTGAGTTCTCCATATTTCCAATTTGATTTTCAAATAGTTTATAAAACACACGACACGTCGTTCTTCACTGAAGCCCAAGTCTATTCTGCCGGTTGATTTGAATTAACTAACGCGAAAGGGAAATTTCCCTTCCACGTAATAAACGCAGCAATTACTTCCTTGTCAAGTGGAGATAGCGGTCAACGCGTGTAAGGCGAAACTATGACGTACTCGATTAGTCATAAAAAAATTTTCAGATGTCGTTTCACTATGAGCTTCTTTCGTCTTTCTTTATTGTTAAATGCGAGGAAATAAAAAAGGAGCTCTATCCGAACTAAAAGGTTTTCATTCGCTGTTTAATTCTTTTATAATGATAAAGTACATTATCTATTATTAAAAAAATAAACAACAGTTTATATCGTAGTCGAGATATGAATCAGTCTAAACTTGGTATGTACTACTGTGTCCAAAAATTAAGACCAATTTTCAATTTAAAATTCCCGGGGCTTATGGAATTTCAATTTTTTTTTTTGGGGTTGCTGGCACTGTCCTTGACATCTGTGTGAAATTTGACGTCAAAATATTCGTTAATGTTTGAGTTACACTTGGCTTTGTGAGAAGCTAAAACTGATTTCTGCTCAATTAATCGCCAAGAACTTGCATTAAATTTTGTCTGTGGAAACGTATAGAATGTTACAGAAGGCATTCGGTGACCATTTCTATATCGGAAAGAAATGTTTAGAAGTGGTATAAAAAGTTCAAAGAAGGCAGAGAACGCGTTGAAGACGAAGGGGGACTGTTTTGAGTCGATTGAAGTGATTCAACGTGAATCGCCGCGCGCTTCGAAGACCATCCCTGCCGATGACTTTTTAGCATGCATTGAGGATTAGAAAAAAAGTTGGCATAAGTGTATAGTGTCCGGAGGGGATTACTTTGAAGGCGATGAAATAAATTTGGAAGAATAAATAAAGAGTTTTTGGATTGGTAAAGATAATTGGTCTTACTTTTTGGGCACAGCAGTATATGATGATAATAAAAATTTATATTCATTATAAAACAAATGGGAAATGGTGGCGATTACTAAGAATGAGACATTTACTCACAACTGATCGCTTTTGCAATAAAAATTTTTGAAAAAGTTAATTTAGATAACACAAAAGTTTTTCCTAAATAAAATATTTATTGTTAAAATATGATACAAAGAATCACATAACTATTTTACGCTTTCACATGTACTCTTTCATTTTTTCTACGCATACACATTTTCAAATTCATTGACACTTTTTATATCAAAGAACTTCATATTATGCTTGAATAAAACGATAGGTTCCATGGCGCCCTGGGTCCAAGTTAATTCGACGCCCTTATATATAATAATGATAATAATAATACGAATAGTAATAATGGATTCGAATTAAATTAGGTATTGAATTTAGGCATGAATTAAATATATAGATAAATACTATACTTAACGAACATATTTTAGTACCTACCTATTTGTTAGGTATTTTAAATTTTATTACTTACACGATTAACTATTTAAAAAAATAATTCTACCTTTTAAATATTGGCATCTTGAGGTTGTCAAAGCAGGAAAAGAAGCATTAAAATTCGGTCTTACAGTTGATAAAAAACAAGTTCGATTTCAAATTTTTGCCGTCTCGAAAATTTTAGCACCCCTAGGAATTAGAATATATATATATATATATATATAAATTAATAATTAATATTATAATAAAACTACTTGATAATTACTAAGTATATTCATTTTTAAAAGTATTAATTATTATTACGGAGGAAGAAAAGAAAAAGACATTTCAACAGTTCCTATAATTTTAAGTTAATAATCAATCTCTAAGAAAAGAATACAAATAAAAATGAAAGAATTATAAAAAATTTGGAATTGCGTGCAAATTATTATTATATGTTTAATTATTTGTATTTTTTATTACTTGCAGTGCCATTAGACGAAAATTGTTTTACTCACTGCATTCGAAATTGAAAATGCTGAACATATTCATACTACTGTGCCCAAAAAGTAAGACCAATTACGTTTTTTTCAAACACTCTTTATTTATTCTTCCAAATTTATTTCATCGCCTTCAAAGTATGCACTTATGCCGACTTTTTTTTCAATCCTCAATGCATGCTGAAAAGTCATCGGCAGGAATGGCCTTCAAAGTGCGCTGCGATTCACGTTGAATCAGTCGACTCTTCAGTCGACTTAAAACGGTGTCCCCGGAGTGGTTTTTGAGTTTAGGGAATAGCCAGAAGTCGCACGATGTGAATATGGTGGTTGTGGAAGCGTCTCACAAAGCCAAGCGTAACTCAAACACTAATGAATATTTTGGCATCAAATTTCACACAAATGTCAAGGACAACCTAAAAAAGAAAAAAAAAGTGATATTCCTTAAATTCCTCCCCGGGAATTTTAAATTCAGAATTGGTCTTACTTTTTGAACACAGTAGTACTATAGTAAAAACTCCAAAAAGACCATATAGTGTCTCTAAATAGATTTGTTTTGTGATTTGTACTGTGTAAAAAAGCATTCATTCGCTTGTTTTTTGGTCTTTGAAATTAGCTCTCCAAAGATTTATTATATATTAATCTTTATTCAAGATTTAAAATCTCATCGAGGTAACTTTAAACTAAAGGTTAATCAGCATTTACAGGCCTATCGTATTTAAAATAATATAAGTAAATAATCAGCTTCAACATGACTTAAACCTATTCATGCTAGTTTTCCTATATTTTTCTAAATTTTCTTCTTTTTTTTCTTTCCTTTTAACAAGTATTAATATTTAATCAGAAATTTTATTCATCTTTCTAAAACACTTACGGGAATCATTGTTCCCTAAATAATTACAATTTTTTAAGTTTCCATAATGTTTTATGAAACGAATGTAAAAAAATAATAGTCTACTTTGCGTGAAAACTGAATGTGGTTTTTATAGTTTCATCCGGTATATAAATAATTCTTTAACACAAAAAATAAATATGTGACATTAACAGGACTAGTATATGCAAAATTAATTGAATTAAGAGGCACCTGATTAAGATTTTTATGGTACACAGCAAATAAAAAACGGAAGAAACTCACATTTATTGATTTGAATTTATTTTTATGCATACTACTGTGCCCTAAAAGTGAGACCAACTATTTTTTTTCAAAAACTCTTTATTTATTCTTCCAAATTTATTTCATCGCCTTCAAAGTAATTCCCTCCGAACACAATGCACTTCCACCATTTCTAAACATTTCTTTTTGATGTAGGAATGCTCACCGAATGCCTTCTGCAACATTCTATACGTTTCCGCAAACAAAATTGAATGCAAGTTCTTTGCTCAATGAATTCAGACATTTCAAAAATCTCCGTAATCAGTTTTATCGTCTCACAAGGCCAAGCGTAACTCAAACACTAATGAATATTTTGACGTCAAATTTCGCACAAATGTTAAGGACAGTACCAACAACCTAAAAAATGAACATTGTTTTTATAGTTTCATTCGATATATAAATTATTCTTTAACACAATAAAGTGCAAAAAATAAATATTTGACATTAACAGGATTAGTATGTGCAAAATTAATAGGATTAAGAGATGCCTGATTAAGATTTTTATGGTACACAGCAAATAAAAAACGGAAAAAAATACAGATTTATTGATTTTCAGCTGTTTTTATGCATATTCATCCACATATTACAAATATGTCTGGACTATTAATCAATGTTTTGTAAAGTATCAGTACAAGAGTACATTATGAAATTATGACTTACGATACATTGATATTCATAAAAAAACTACCGTAATACAAATCGTCTATCAGAATAAGAAACAGAAGTTTAAAATATTAACTTATAGTTTTATTTCCATTAAAATGTCATATGAGCACAAGCATTATTTAAAACTTAAAAAAACCCCTTAAAATTCCAGTATGCTTCATAATATGCTTAGAGTGCCTGTCAGTCTTAAGTAAACCGACTGCATAAAGAAATTTGATAACAAAATTTTTTCTTTTTTTTCCCTATTTGAAATATTTTTTATTTATAACAATATTTTTGTTAATTTTATGTATTGGATTATCTTTTATAAATAAAAGTATAGTATATTGAAAAATTTTAATAAATTAAGCAATTTAAAATTTTTTGTTATATTGAATGAAACAATAAATAAGTTAACTAAATGCTGAAGTCACCATCAACTCGGACACAAAGTGATAAAGAATTACTGATTGCTTTTATAATGCACGCTTATCGGCATAAAAAGTAATGCACCAAGAAGGAGTTGTTAGGCAGCTACGAAATTCGACATGAAGGTTTTTGTAGAACACATAAGCAAATGATTAAATTATAGCATGACTGAGCCCTTACATTAGGTCAGTTGTCCTTAAATAATCATCCCAAGTCTCTCTGTGTGCAATTTATGTGCTGAAGAGGGAAAAATCAGAGATTTCCTTAAAACTCCTGTGAATCAAACATCAGCTGCTGTCGGAATTTGAAAGAAGAAAAAATATTAAGAATAGAAATTGGGTGGACAATACTATAAGGAGTTTTGGGGATCAGTAAACGGGAATGAGTTCACGCGCATGGCACCATTACTCAGAACACTTCAGACGATCAATAACCAAGAACATCTAATCATCCAACAAGCACACATACAACAAACAGCATACAAACACAGGCAGCACTATTTGTATGGTGGAGCATTGTAAGATCCTTATCAATACAAAATGCCGTACGATGTACATACCATTAAAAGGTGCCTGGTTGATGGTAACATTTGCTACTTCAGCTCCCAATATGTGTACTGTTCTTGACAGTCACCCACCGACACCTCCGTTCGGAGGGGAGTTGGCTGTTATAGGGAGAAGAGTCTACTTCGGTGACTAGGATATCCCATCTACATGTTAAGTGGCATTTTTTTGCCACATGTGTTGCTCATCTCTGCAGGGCTCCCAAAATGCATCTTTCAATTGGATAATGATTAGCCACACATAGCAAGATGTCACAGAGCTATTTCCTCAATATGGACACATTAATTTGGCTCACCCCATCCTCAGATTTGTCATTGAATTACAATTTGTCGGATAACTGGGTCAGCAAGTTGATCAGGGTAGGAGTTTGGTAGAACTACAGGCACGCTTACAGCCAGTGTAATTTGATGTAGCAGGACTCCATAACAAACCTGTACGCATTATTGCCCAACCGTACTGCATCTTGCATTCAAACTAAGAGTGTTCAAGCGAGATATTAGACTTTGTATTTTGCTATGGTTTTCCTGCATTAATTTATCATTTGCTTACTAGTCCATTTTGCAATCACATACTTATATCAACTTTACAAACACGCATGTAAAATTTCAATTTGTTCTGATTATTGCTTTCTGGTGCATTAATTTTTATGTCAATGAGTATATAATGTATGTTTATCTATAATTTAATGATTTAGGTAGTTTAAAAAATGCTTGACATTATATATTAATTAGAAATTCTCATTTTCCATCTTTTTCTTAGGTTCGAAGGCAAAGTTTTAAGAAAAACGAGATAAAAAATTTCAAGAAAAAAAAATACTGCTCTAATAATAAAGAAAAGGGATATGAATTCAAATTAAATATTTATACTTTCCAAGGTAAATATCAAAACAACCAATCGCTCAGAAAGCCTATTTTAAAAAGAATTAACAATGAATTTGAAGTAGAAAATATTCACAAGCAGGAAAAATTTTTGATGCTAATTTTTACGAAGGAATAATATATCACGAATATATATCAAATTCAAAATAATTTATTAGATTGAAGTTATACACTGGGCCTAAGTAATTCCATAATACCCACCTTATTTAATTTTTTTATTAAAAAAATTAAATAAGATGTATAATATATATAGCCTCATAATATATTAAGAGTATTTAAAAAGTTTGAAGCTAATTTTATAAATCTTGTCATTTTTTGCATTGCTTAAACGCCCATTTAAAATTAGCTTGAATATTGAATAGAACTAATATTTTTTAAACACTTTTAGTGTAAAATTCAATTTCTAAAAATGGAATTTTTGCATACATTTTCTGATTCCGGTTTTATTCCGAAAGCAATCTTTTCACCATTTATGAGAGCTGATGATGAATAAGGACTTTCAGATTTACTAATATCTTCGAGAAACGTTATCGATTTCTCATGCAAGATGTGTATCGCTCTTTCTCTGAGGTAATACTGTTCACAATCTTGTAAAGATGTCTTTTGGAATCGAAACAAATAGAGAATAGTTGCTGGCATTGTTTCCAAGTTTGAATCCTCACTTATACTTTTATATTAGTACTGGAATGCTATTTTAAGCATCGAGGTGTATTTGAAAGGGTAATCGAAAAGTCGAAAGTTGCTGCAGGTGAGGTAATATCTGAAGTTATGTTCTGTTGTTCTAAGAAAAGAAACCATTTCGCTTCATTTGCAATTCCATAATATGAGATCTAGCTGTACCCTATACCATGTGAGTATTGCATATTCTCTGGTACACTTTTCAGTTATTTCAAAAAGCATTTTCTAAATATTACAGAAATTTTAAAGATTTAATTATACGACATGTAAAAAAACAAGGAAATTGAGCTTAAAATATAACACGTTTACAGGAATGAAGAATTGGGCTTCTAGATAATTTTTTTGTATATTTAATAGAGTTTAATAAAGCAAGTGTTTTACCACAAAGGCTTAATTTAGGCTGTACTTTCCCAATGCATTATTTATACTTGATATCTCCAAAGCTTTTGCTATTTTAAGGGAAGACTGTTTTTGATAAATTTGCATTATGATAATAATGTTCCAGATGTTTCAGAAAGGTTTTAGAGTTAATAAAACTATTTCTGATATAAAAGTTTAAAAATAGAATAAAATCCTAAGTATTAACATGTTTCCATTTTCTAGAAAATTAAAGTTTAAATTAAAAAGGCTTTTCATTAAACATAAAAAAAATAATAAAAAAAATCAGAAATAAAAATAATACAGACATTTCAATTTCATTGATGGCTTTATATAAATTTTCAAAATTTATTCTGCTTCATAAATTTTTCTAAAATTTTTATATTTACCATGTTTAGCAATAAGAATAACCAAATTAAATTATATATTCGAATTTTAAAATCATATGAATGAATTAAAAAAAGAAACACTCCAATAATAGTTGTATTTTATGTGTAAAAAGACCTTATTTAAAACTTGAATGAAGGATAAAATACAGAGTCCTAGTTAAAATTTTTCAAAATTTATGCATGTTTGAAAATATTTTTTTAAAATTTTAATCACACTGTATAAGATAAATTATTATAAATTTTTAATCACATTGACCTCATCACTTCATCCAAATGTTTTTGAATAAGGAATGGTATTCAAATATATATTGTGCATACGAAAGTGATTCAACAATGTTTGTGTGACTTGCATCTTCATTTCTTTCTGCATCTGGTCCATGACTAAGAAAACTACTTGATCATAATATTGAGAAATCTTTCGATAACCCTCTTGACCTAGTTCATCGTATATTCATTGATTTTTTTATTTGTTTGGAGATTCTTTTTAAAAAAATCATTGAGCTCATACGACAAAAGCGATAAAAGACTTCCAAGTTAACAAATCATAACGCAACCTTTGCTTTCTTTTGAATTACCTACAATAGTATCCGTCATTTTTTTTATCTTATTTATCTCGCATAATGCAATCATGATTTGATAACGACGGCAGGAGTAGCGTTGGTAGTTTTTTTTAGGTGAATAGGTTCACAGTTTCTGCTCCGTGTTCTGTACTTAAGTTTTTTCAATGCACACTTAAATGATATTTTTCTTTATATATTAAAGTACATTCATCAGCAATGAAATTGCATCACGAAAAAGGAGAAGCGGTAGAATTACGCAATTCACAAGATCAGTAGACATGCAACTGATTCAAGTTTCTTCTAAAGCTCATATTTGTTGGAAATGGCAGGGGCTTCAGTGACATAAAAGGGTGATAGAACGCAAATTTTTATATCCGATTAAAATTCGAATTTTAGAAAGTTTCTTCAATTCCTATCATTTGTCGACATGTAAGCTATCGCCACTTGTCTCAAATTGAGAGGAACAAAATACTTGAACTGGGAGATGATAGTTTATCACTCCGGTAAATCACGATATGTGTTATCTGGGATGTCAACGTTGTCCAACTTCGTGTTCCAGTAGTTTCGACTACAACGACGAACTCGAATGGTAGAAAGAAGTAAACAAAGCCAAATCTCATAGCGAACTATCCATCTCATTACAAGGTTGCATCATAGTGCTTAATTCATTATTGCGAGCTAGACTAGACAACACATTTCAAGTCTTGGACTATCAATGGTATCCACACAAGTAGTCAGAAGACTATAAGCTACAGATGCCTGCGTGAAAATAGACTACAAGCTAGAGGTTCACCTATTTTTGTTTCTCTGACCTCACAGCATTGCACTCAAAAGCTAGGATGGTGCAGAACAAGACAGCAATGAAGTTTAAAAATGGAGATGTATACTCTTTAGTGATGAATTCCGATTCTGTCTTACATGCAATAATAGCAGAGATTACTCTGGACACAGTGTGCGTGTAATACATGGATAGACCTTTGCAAGGAAACGTTATACTGGACAGAAACCTGGAATTATGGGGTGGGATAATATCACATAAGGAAATATGGAGGTATTCTGACATTTATGTCAGTTACACTAACTGTTCGCCATTATATTTATTTCATCATTGCCATTATATTTATTATTACTCAGAGGCATATCTGGTCATTTTTCAGAAAGGCAATGCTGGACCGCACGTTGCTTATGTTACTTTAAACTTCCTATGTGGTTCTAACATGTTGCCATGGCTTTAAGTGTCTCCCGGCTTGTCTCCTAAAGGCGTGTCTGGGACGTCATTGGTCGAAAATTGCAAAAGAAAACGCCTGTAACAGATCTTAATGATTTGCATGAACAATTGAATTCAGAATGGTGTAATAGGCTGCGGAATCATTAATAATCTCATTGATCGAATGCCCAAATCTGTAAAAGCTGTGTTTTATTAAGCTAATAAATCAAATAAATTTAAATATTTCGTCTTCATAGTTGGATGATTTGTGCGTCATTGGACATATAACGATTCTGTGAATTTCAATGTTCAACAAATTGTCCTTCTTGGTGCAGCAATTTAATGTTGCTGAGTATAATTTGATAAAACAAATAGCTGTTTTTAAAAACTTATTACAAAAAAAGTGAACAAATTTGTTTTTTTTTACTAGTCATGCCGATTTCAAAACTGCACTTATAATATTTTAATAAAAAATTATGCCAGATTATTTTTTCAATGAGATTTGTATTCAACCATTATTTCTCATTACAACCAGTATTAATGGTTTAGTAGTAGAAAAGCATAAAAAGGATACTTTTGTCATTAAAAAGTTTTTTATTGAAATTTGTGGGGAGTTTTTATGTTTTATCACATTAAATATGACTTTTTCTGAACAATAGCAGTTAATTCTGCTTGTAAAAATTTCATTAGCTAAATCATTAAAATATAAATTACTCAATCATTAAAATACAAATAGTTAAATCATTAAAATATAAATTGCTCAATCATCTAAATATAGTTGCATTTCACATAATATTTCTTTTTTTCTTCAAATAAGTACGAGAAAAAGCAACAATAGTAAATAAATTAAACTGTTGCCTCTAAAATGTTATCACTTTCCATTTACTGCTTCAGCTCACTTTCCATGTTCTTTATTTCAATTACATTTTTTTAAACTTATATTATTATTTTTTTTCCTTAAATTGACTTTTAAAATCTTTAAATTGTCGTATAATATTAATAGCTTTTTCTTTAAATTGTCTTTTACTTAATTGTTGAATTGACGCATATTTTGACATGAGATCATTCGTCAATAGAACGACAGATATGCAACAGATTTAACATGAACCGGGTTCAACCATGATGGGTTTTTTACACAACACCCATATTTTGACGCTATAAATTTGAATGAACCCTTCAGGGATATCTGGAGGAGGGTGAGAGGTGTGGTGGTAGTGGTGGGGTCCTCTCCTTCTCCCGATTTCTTCGAACCACTTTCTAGCTCAAGTATTTACCAAGCTTATCTCCGGCATAGATAGGAAAGCTTTTTGTTAGGCTTTCTTTGTACATGTCCACCCCAAGTTCAAAAACTTAGCACACTATCGACAAGACTGCTTCCACATCTCTTAAATAGTTTTAAATATTTAAACACTTCAAAAGCTCAACCCGATGTCTAATCGTAACATGCTCAGTTATACATTACTGTCCATTAACCATATGCCACCATATGTCACCATACGCCAATCACTACGGTTGATGAGTTGCGGCATCGTGTTGAAGCTGCATGGACATCTGTACCTTTACATGTCATCCAATCTCTGTTTGACTCAATGCCCAGGCGTATAAGTGTTGTTATTACTGCCAGAGGTGGTTGTTCTGGGTACTGATTTCTGAGGAATTATACACCCAAATTTCTTGAAAATTTAATCACTTGTTATTTTCAATATAATATATATATCCAATAAATATCATTTTGTTATCTGCATTTCTTCCTGGTGTAGCAATTTTAATGGCCAGTAGTGTATTTTAGTAGGGCTCAGCTTCCAATCTGCTAGAATAATCTGTTGCCCTCACTTCTTTTAAAAATGAAAAAACACTTTTTTTACTGCTTGTGTAAGCCTCTGGCATCGAAAATTAGACTATCTGGTAGGAGTTTATGGGCTTTCTACCGTATGATACACAAATGTTGAGCAACTACCCTTAATAGTCATTCCGGAAGTCGATATCTACTCATCATCACCTTTCGGAGGGCTTCGTGGAACAAAACTTATTTTTCTTGTGATTTCATTAGGGAATGATGAATAAAATAAAAGATTTTTATGATTTCGAACACAAATTCTTTGTAAAATAATTGAAATATAAATTCTTTATAATATAATTGATTAAATTTTTTGTAATATAACCTGAGAAATTTTTTGTAATATAAATCATAACATTCTATGAAATATAAACATTAAAATTCTATGAGATATAAAGGATAAAATTTCTTTGTAATATAAATAATAAAATTCTTTGTGATATAATTGATAAAATTATTCGTAATTTTAGTGATGAAATTATATAAAATCATACATTTATTAGATTTAAAATTTTTTAGACAGTGTAAATATTGCAGAAGAATATCAGATTTGAATTGCAAATTTTCAAATTTTTTCATCGCATTTATTAAGCATCTATGTGATTTCATTACAGGATGATAAATAAAAATATGATTTTATGATTTGGAACGCAAATTCTTTGTAAAATAATTCAAATATAAATTCTTTATAATATAACTGATTAAATTTTTTTGTAATGCAACCTGAGAAATACTTTGTAATATAAATCATAAAATCCTTTGAAATATAAATAATAAAATTATATGTGATATAAATGATAAAATTATTCGTAATTTAAGTGATGAAATTAAATAAAGTGATAAATTTATTAGATTTAAAATTTATTAGATTTAAAATTTTTGAAATTGTAAATATTGTAGAAGAATATCTGATTTTAACTTCAAATTTTCAAACTTTTTCTTAGCATTTATGTAACATCACTTTTTTTTAGCTCAGTGTGTCAATATCCTTTTTTTTAACATATTTTCTTTTATCCGAAATTAATTGATAGTGATAAAATGATCGAGTTTTCAAAAGAAGAATTTATGAAAATATTAAATGCTGTTTACATAATTAAATTATATTACTTAAATATTATCATTATTAATTATTTATTCAAATTATGCTAACTAGGTGAAATGTTTTGATCTAGTTTCTTTATTGATTTGATTAAATTTTTATAATTTATAGAATTTCATGAAGCTTTTTGTAATAAAATTGTTTCGAATTTTTTAAATTAATCTTATTAATAATAGGCATTCTTGCATATATTTTTTACAGTTAAATTTTCTATTGTTTTAAAAGAAAATATTATTTGTGGTCTTCCATATAAATGAAGTTTATCATATAAAACTGTTTGAATTAACAAGAGGAATTCTTGCATATATTTTTTACAGTTAAATTTTCTTTTGTTTTAACAAAAAAATATTATTTGTGGTCTATATAAACGAAATTTATCATACAAAACTATTTGAATTAACAATAGGCATTCTTGCATATATTTTTTACAGTTAAATTTTCTTTTGTTTTAAAAGAAAATATTATTTGTGGTCTTCTATATAAACGAAGTTTATCATACAAAACTATTTGAATTAACAATAGGCATTCTTGCATAAATTTTTTACAGTTAAATTTTCTTTTGTTTTAACAAAAAAATATTATTTGTGTTCTTGTTTACCTTACAAAAATATTTGAATAATTCAATTAACCCTTTTAATAGTTTCGTTAGGCTAAATATTAGTTTAATTTAATTAATTAGTTAATTAGTTAATTAATTAATTAGTTACATTTACAATTATGAGAAAAAAACTAAATAAATATTATTAATACAAAATTATCATTACTAATATTTGATTAAACTGTTTTCAAAATATTTGATTTCTATGAATTCCAGAGAAAAATTAACGTTGTTATTATTAAAAATAACAAAATTTTTTCATTCGAAAATATTAATGAGATTCTATTAGCTTTCTAGGAATTCCAGAAAAAAATTAACAGTATTATTATTAAAAATAACAATCATTTTTCATTCGAAAATATTAATGAGATTCTATTAGCTTTATTACGAAGGAAAAAAAATTGCTATGAATGATGATAAGAAATGCATCCCTTGCATATTCGTTTGTTTTAAGTGAAACAAAATCTCAAATGAAGAAATAGAAAATTAATCAAGAAATAAATTCGAGAATTAATGTCATAAAAATGCAAATAAAGTTTCAAAAAATTATCCCTCTTCATTTCTCTGAAGTTTTTGAATGAAAATAAAGAACTTATAAGCGAATGTCAGTTAATTAATCATAGTAACTAAATAATAGTTGGTGAATTGTCTTTTAATTCAACAAGCGACAAAACAATTAAACGAATAGAAAATTTATAAACATGTTTTTAATCCTTGGATCTTTTGAAGTAACAGAAATGCCAATATCATTTTTAATAATACATTTTAAAATAACTATATATAACAACAAGTAACATAAAATTTTTTTTTAAAGTCAATTCCTACTTTTTTTTTGACTATATTGCAGAAAGACCCTTTACAAATAAAGTTGAAATTTTCGTCTTACACCTTGTGCTATCTATTATTAGATACATGCAACTTAAATCTAAAAAAAACCCCGAAAATTAACTACTTAAATTAGATTAATGAATTAATATTTGAAAACACTGTATTAACACCAAGTGTCATCCACTACAAGTTCAAAAAAATGTATTTGAACTTGAGTGGATGAATAAAAAGTATTTTATTGATGATTGAAAATTTGAACAAGATATATATAGGGAGAGTGTGAACTAGTAGTAGGAATTGAATAAATGGAAAGAGACATTTATTTGAGGATCATAGCAATTGATTTTATTATATCTAAAGCATACAAGAAATGTTAGCAAAATATTTCATTGCAAACAGCGTAAAACCCCATTATTAGGTTTCGTCTTCAACCTTTCTTACAGTGATAACAAGAGCAAGTGACGGCTGATTTGAAGATCAATGCTTTGGGCCCATCCAGACACATCACTTTTACTTTAACCTATAAATAGAAATCAGCGTGAAATGTAATGGTAACACAATGTAAATAAATTGATAAGACATTTAGGTTTTGTAAGGAAAAAAAATCATTCAATAAAGCTAGAGACATTAAGTGTGGTCACGAATTCGTGCCATTCCAGTGTCATTTTGAGTTGTTTATTGTTGACATGTCATGCCTTAAGGGCATATATGCTGTTTCGTAGGTTGTCATGATATTTCTTTTCACAATTATATTGTATAGCCAAACATATGTTATATCTTTGGAAACTTCTGAGTAAATGCTGGAAGGAATGGGCGGAATTTTTTGATACAAAACATTTTTTTTCCGGTTTGAGAGTCATGTTTTTTGGTCATATTTGGCACATAGCTTGCTGATCATTTTTTTTATCATGGGAATGAATACAAGATCGCTGGGACTAGATCCCTTGTACAACTACAACTTGAAATGAATATTTCCAATGGCTGCACTTCTTCAAACACAGCAAGCACTTTTTTTTTGGCCTACAAAATTATACTTTCCATCTTTTTACATAGGCACGAAACTTTAAGTTGGGCTGACTTGTCAGGTTTCAAACTGAGTTCTTCCATTCCTCTGTCCATTAAAATCGCTACAAGGACATCCTATTAATAAGTGCCTTAGGTAACTCCCATACTCAAAAGGTTTCTAAATACTTTTACCTATACTGCTTTTTAGCATTCATTTGCAATTCATTTTAACCTGATTTAGTGATTTGCTAATGTGAGCTTTATTTTTTTAGATTCTTCATAAAATCATGCACAGCAGTTTGATTTAAACTTCTAAATAGAAATCTTTCATTAATTAGTTTTGATGGTTAAAAAAAACTTTCATTGTTAAGTTTTCTTACATTTGAACTTTCCGTATTTGAAATCAAATGCACTTAATTTTTCACTTAAAAAGAAAAGTATTTAATGGTAAAAAATAAAGTTATTATGATGAAAAAAGTAAAATATTTTAGTATTTAAATCCTCATATAAAGAAGCTTTTGATGTGCATAAAATGTTTTAAAAAAATTAATTACTGCAGTTAAAATATTGAAATGTAAGATGCTTTTAACATATCTTTAATACTACTTTTTTGTAAAAGCTTATATATTAATTAGAAATGTAGATAATTTATTTTTAATAATTTAATAATTTATTTGATACATTAATTTGATTCTTAATCTCTTGTAAAATCTTTTTTCTGCATTTTTTTTTCTAGCGTATTCATTGTTTCTATTTCTTGCATGAAATAATTTATATCCTTATTTAGTTATTTCACTTTCTTATTCGAAATCTCTGTTTCAAAGAAAAATATTCATAAAAATTCCTCTTCTGATCAGGAATACTTTCTCAAATCCTGTACTTTTGGCATTTGGATTCTGTTACTTTACTTTAAATTTTTAGAAGAAACTCTTGTCTGTAATTTAAAGATTATATACTACCGTGTCCAAAAAGTAAAACCAATTCTAAATTTAAAATTCCCGGGTTAATGGAATTTCAATTTTCTTCTTTGTTTAGGTTGCTGGTACTGTTCTTGACTTCTATGTGAAATTTGATGTCAAAATATTCATTACTGTTTGAGTTGAGTTGCAAATATTTATTTTTTGCACTTTATTGTGTTAAAGAATAATTTATATACCGGATGAAACTATAAAAAAAACGTTCA
This sequence comes from Caerostris darwini, assembly GCA_021605075.1. NCBI lineage: Eukaryota > Metazoa > Arthropoda > Arachnida > Araneae > Araneidae > Caerostris > Caerostris darwini. The sequence continues at coordinate 110,112 of BPLQ01008153.1, forward strand.
TTTTTTAGGTTGTTGGCACTGTCCTTGACATCTGTGTGAAATTTGACGTCAAAATATTCATTAGTGTTTGAGTTACACTTTGCTTTGTGAGACGCTAAAACTGATTACGGCGATTTTTGAAATGTCTGAATTAATTGAGCAAAGAACTTGCATTAAATTTTGTTTGCCGAAATATGTAGATCGGTGAGCATTTCTGTATTAAAAAGAAATGTTTAGAAGTGGTATAAACAGTTCAAAGAAAGCAGAGCATGTTTTGAAGACGAAGAGCCTTCTGTCGATCATCAACGTCAATCGACGAAGCTCACGTTCAAAAAATTAAAGATCGTCGATTTACAATTAGAGACCTTGAGAATGATGTTGGAATTTCAAAAGGATTGGAAAAAAAGTTGGCATAAGTGCATTGTGTTCGGAGAGGATTACTTTGAAGGTGATGAAATAAATTTGGAAGAATAAATAAAGAGTTTTTGAAAAAAAAATAATAATTGGTCTTACTTTTTGGGCACAGTAGTAAGGAACTATTAACAATTATCATTAAAATTCAAGTAATTATTATAATAACTGATCATTCTGTGAATATTAACCTGCACGATTAAACGTCTACAAATATTGCAGAATTACATGCCGCTGATACGGAGTAACGACTCCAACGTCTAGTGCCTTCTTTATCTTTCACAGTTTATTTATAAATCGATATAATTCTGAGAATAAAAAAGATAAAAGATCGTACTTTTAAGTAAGACGAAATATTAAGAAAATTAAAAACGTAAGAAAAACAAGAATGATAATTTCCAACAAAAGAACAAAGTAAGAAATAGAAACGTAAATTTTCTTTTGAGAGAAGTTATTTTATTGAGAGATTAAGTCAAAAATATATTAAATTTCGAATCCCAGTATTCCCAAAGGCAAATCAAGAATGTATCCACGCTTTTACGAAGATTTATTAAGTATATTATTTTCAAAGAACGATAAAGCGAAGGAGGATTTAAATCTTTGTGAATGAATACAATAGATCAAACGTTAAAATGTTTCGTTCTTTAGAAATTCTCTTGAATAAAAGTAAAAATATCCGTAATAGAAAAGAATCGAGTGGGAAATGCGGAGACAATGAAACCAAGAGAAAGATAATGTTGCAAAAGCCGCGTTTACGTATTTTTGATTGCTTTGCAACTTGTAGGTTTGTAAATTATTGAATTAGATCACACTGGTTTTAAGAATTAGGAGCGGTGGCGAAAATTGGATAATTTGATTTTCTTATGTGATATCTTATTTCTGAATTGAATTTGCATATTTATTATCATTTGCTTTTTTATTTTCCAAACATTTAAATTATTTATTTTATTTATTATTTTAAATCCTTAAATGCTGTTACAATTTACTGTCATTGATTATATATAACAACTATAAATAAAAGATCATGTAAATTATATTATTAGTTATGATTATTCTGTTTAAAAGTAAGAAAAACTGAAATATTAATTAAAATTTCTTTCGTTGAGAGTTAGTTAGGGAGTTTTGAGAACATTTGAGAGTTGAACAAAAGAGTGTATTTCATAAATTAAAAAAAACAATAACTAAAAACTTATATTAAAAAACAATTCATTTTTCTCTAAAAGAGCAAAGCCACATTTAATTTAAATCAACCTCAGAATCAAGTTCAGAATTAAGATATTTATTCAGTGATTATGGGTATCTTAATTATAGGATTACTTGTATATGGCAAATTCGCGATACCTTTGGGAGAATTTGAGAAATTTGAAAAATTCTATTTACGTACAGGAGAAAATAAAAAAAACCCATATATTTTATCACAGATTATTTTTTAATTTCAAAATAAATGTTTTCCGTCTTCTGTTAAAAATATATTTTTGCCATGAATATAGTTGTTATCTAAGATTACTTTTACTTTTAACAGATTACACCAAAAGCAAATTTCAGAAAAAGGAAATATCAATATCAATATAAATATAAGATAAGGTCTGTCAGTCATTGACCAAATTTGCAAAATTAAAAAAAAATGATGCTGGTATTTAAAATTAAATTTATATTACATAAACACACGCCACTCTTTTGGAATTATGTAATGCTAATGAAAAAGTTCTTGAGGTTTCGGTTGCAAAATGCATTCACAATATTGTTAGTAAATTATATTGTTATTGTTATATTGTTATTCAAAATATTGTTAGTAGTTATTGTTGCTCGACATACATCTTCAGTTTCCATAATGCTGCAACATTGGCCGTAAGAAGTAACTGCTTGTTTTGGATTCACGCGCATAGAATCCTCTGAAGATGGTACTGAGTATGAGACACAAAATCCTCGACAGGCATTTGTAGTTATATCAAATTCAACACAACCTGGGATGCTTATGGTTCTTGTGTGCCCTGAAAAATATTAAAAGATTAATTTTTTTATAACGCAGCAAAAATTTAAGCCAGATTCTAAAAAAGTAAAAACAATTTTTGCAGTTGAATTTTAAAACATTTTTTTAAAAAATATTATCTATCAGCTAAGAATTAAGGAATGGGGTCTTATAAATTGAAGAAAGATTTTTATTATCATCAAAATAAATGTTATTTCGACGTATGTTTATTATTTTTAAAATGAATTTAAAGCATTTAATCAAGTATTAGATACCTCAAAAATAATTTTTTATTTATATGCACCTACTTAAATGCCTATAGTAAGTTAATAAAATGAACGTTTAATGAAAGTTAATATTATTATAATTTTAGACATTTTTCAGTAATGGTTACGATAAGTGTTTAGTGGAGTATTGAGAAAAAATGTGAATAAAATAAGTTGCGTACTGGAAATTATTATGACAATAATATCTTAAAAAAGGAATTTTAAGAATATTTTAAAATAATAGGAAACGAAACTATCGAATTTTTTGTTCTATTACAAGTTAATTAACTTATGTTTTAGAAAATGAGTTAAAGTTTTGTTGGTATCAATATATTTTACTAATGCTTTAAATTTTTCTGTTAAAATAAATACACATGTCAAAAGTCATTTAAAACATGAATTAGCAATAGAAGTATTAAAAGCGCTTTGATTTTTAAAACGATTTTAACTAAAAATACCTTATTAAATGTTTTTCTAAAAAGTTAGATTAAATCCACGGACATACTTATTTCTTAATGAATTAACATACTTTTAAAGTTAATTAAAATTAATTTAATAAATGTTAACATTATTACTTTAGTAATTTATTTTGATGAATATATCGAACAAATTCCTTTCTTAGAATAAAAAGATTTAAATATGGCTTATACCTTCTTAGAAGTACAGATTCTCTCAGGCAACTTTTGTTAAGATTTGTTCTTTTGTTAATTGGCGTATAACACTGCTATAATAACCCATAAAGGTAAAGATAAAATTATAAAGACGTGACTTTAAGAGTATTTTGTTTGTTAAATTTTATTTGAAAAGCTTAATTTTTTCCCATTCGAGAAATGATTTCATAGAAATCCATTTCATCGAAGAATGATTTCATAGAATTCCATGTCAGCGATGAATGATTTCGTAGAATTCGATTTAATCGAGGAATGATTTTATAGAATTTAAAAAAGCTTATAAAAATATCATCCGTACCAACTTTGAAACAACCAGGTTTCTCCCAAATATTATGAGCTGATGAGAAACCCATCAAAACCAGAATTAAAAAGTACAAGGCTCGTGTAATAAAATTCATTCTGAAAGCTAAAAAAACATTGTTAATTACAATTGTTATTTCACAAAACAGTTAATACTATGCATTATTTTTATTCCACAGTTTAATACATGCAATTACGTTTAAAATCACATGTACTATTGTAAATGTATTATATATCTAATTAAAAAACTAAGCTATTATTATTTATTAAATTTTCAATATTAAAAGTAATAGTTTCCAGATGTTTTCAAAAATATTCATTTTACAGAGCAGTCATAGAAGCAAGTTATTTTTCTTTTATTGCAAACGCTGAAAAAGAGATAATTAAAATCAATTTTAAATGCTCTTACTAATTTAAATTGTAAAGTTGCCAAACTTTTTAATAATATTCAATGTTCTTTTTAAACAATTTCAAAGTAGATTGAATTGACTTCCAAAAAAGAAAAAGAATTTTAACAAGTATCTCTTGATACTACAAGTATCTTCAGGGTATTATAACTATTTCTTTGTGGCTCTTTGCTGATTTCCTTTTGATGTATGTGTATATTTAATAATTTTCAGTTTCGTAAATTTCTTTTTGTTGTTGTTGTTGAACATCTGTAGACCTTGTGCTTCAATGATAGTTTCGTTGTTACAGCTTAAAGCACTTCTGGTTTAAAATTTAATTACTTTGAGTTTTTTTTATATTTTTAGTATCACTTTTTTCTAAGGGTATAATTTGGAAGCACATGAAAATACATGCATAGCGAATGCAACCAAAAAAGAAAAAATAATTTTAACAAGTATCTCTTGATACAAGTATCTTCAGGATATTATAATTATTTCTTTGTAGTTCTTTGCTGATTTTTTTATGTAGGTGTATATTTAATAATTTTCAGTTACGTAAATTTTGTTGTTGTTGTTGTTGTTGAACATCTGTGGACCTTGTGCTTCAATGATAGTTTCAGCTTAAAGTTTACAGCTTAAAGAACTTTTGGTGTAAAATTTAATTACTTTGAATTTTTTTTTCTATTTTTAGTAACACTGTTTTTTAAGGGGATAATCTATGCATAGCACACAGCACATCTATGCACAGGAAAATACATGCATAGCGAATGCAATTTTGATGACTTTGTTGTACACATACGCGTGGCCAGTTTATTGGTTCTCTTTCATCTTCCCTAGAGTATATTTTTCTTAGAAACGCAAGAAAATGGGTAAGTACAAAACAATATAAATACTAGATTTAAAAGAACATTACGGTAATTATCCCTAATACAGAATTCAAGGAAGTTGTCATGAAGTTAAATGTCCAAAAATAAATATATCCCAAATGATAGCCCCACCCTGGTATAATTAGGCCAATGAAATATTAAAAGTCTTTCAGAGAAACGAATTACTTTTCCATTTTATTTTTGACTTAGATAGAAATACTTGGTTTAATAATGTGTCTCTGATCTCATTATGTCTTTTGTTTATATTATAAACGGTTTATTTATAGATCTGTTTAAAGAAGAGTCTAGTTAAGGGAATTTACTCCTATAAAAAAAACATCGTCACAAGAACCATCAATTAACAGCTTGGTTTCATGCATTTTATTTTACGTAAATTCATAAATGATTACAATTAATTAAACTCCCTTTTTATGTTTTTTTATACTTCAGTGCATCTAAAGTGAAGTGGGAGTTCATTAAACTAATACTTCAAATCTAAATTGGTATATGCATTTTAAATGAAAGAGCTGTGTGTAAAAATGTGAAATTTATTTTATTTACTTCGAACTTGTGAAAAATAAAGTGCCTATAAAGATTTTGTTTTTAATATTAAAGCTTACAGCATTAATGATTTCGAAGTTGGACAAATTTGTATTAATTAACATACATACATGATTGCTTTCAAAGTGAAGTAATTCTGAAACCATTTTTTAGTGCAAATTGTAAGACAAAATAGAAATGACATCAGACAAGAAATTCAATATTTCAGATAGAAATTACTTATTTTTTTAAATAAAATAAAACAATGCTTAGAATATTTCAATATTAGCTTAGAATTTAAAAAATAGTAATAAAAATTGAAAATAAAAAAAATTCCATGAAGAAACTATCCCATTCATGAAGTAGAAATCACTCGTAAATTAAAATTATTATTTAATATTTTCTTATCGTTAGATATTCGTTTCGTCATATTTTCTTTTATGTGGTTTTCATACATATAGATTCTTTTAAATGGTTAATATGTATGAAAGTGGGATTTGTTTTAAATAATTTATTTTATTTTTCATCAAAATATTGCTTAATAGTTTAAAATTAAAATCTAATAATAATGCCATGCTAAATTTGCATACCTATTAATTTCATTATACAATTAATTTTTCACTACTCAATGTGAAAATTACTTGCTCAATATTTTGATACAGCATTTTAAGCTGAATAAAATTATAAGGATGTATCAGTAACTAAAAATCGACAGTATATTGCATCACTTCAAAGTGTGATTCTCTGCTTACAGGTTTTTTGTTCAGAAGAATGTTATTATGTTATTTTGTTCAATAGAATATTATTTTGTTCAGTAGAATGTTATTTTGTTCAGTTGAATGTTTTTTTGTTCAGCTGAATGTTATTTTGCTCAGTAGAATGTTAATTAGTTCAGTAGAATGTTAATTAGTTCAGTAGAATGTTAATTAGTTCAGTAGAATGTTAATTAGTTCAGTAGAATGTTAATTAGTTTAGTAGAACGTTAATTAATTCAATAGAATGTTATTTTATTCAGTAAAATGTTATTATTTTATTTTCCATCAAAATATTGCTTAATAGCTTAAAATTAAAATCGAATAATAACGCCATGCTAAATTTGCATACCTATTAATTTCATTATACAATTAATTTTTCATTACTCAACGTGACAATTACTTGTTCAATATTTTGATACATCATTTTAAGCGGAATAAGATTTAAAGGATGTATCGTTAACTAAAAATCGGCAATATATTGCATCACTTCAAAGTGTGATTCTCTGCTTACGTTTTTTTTGTTCAGTAGAATGTTATTATGTTATTTTGTTCAGTAGAATGTTATTATGTTATTTTGTTCAGTAGAATGTTATTATGTTATTTTGTTCAGTAGAATGTTATTACGCTCAGTAGAATGTTATTACGTTCAGTAGAATGTTATTACGTTCAGTAGAATGTTACTATGTTCAGTAGAATGTTATTACGTTCAGTAGAATGTTACTATGTTCAGTAGAATGTTATTACGTTCAGTAGAATGTTAGTATGTTCAGTAGAATGTTATTATGTTATTTTGTTCAGTTGAATGTTGTTTTGTTCAGTAAAATGTTATTTTTGTATTTTCCATCAAAATATTGGTTAATAGCTTAAAATTAAAATCTTATGTTAATGTCATGCTAAATTGGCATACCTATTATTTTTTCATTACACAATATATCATATGACAATAATTTGTTTCATCATTTTTAGCCTGAATAAAATTAAAAGAATGTATCAGTAACTAACAATGGGCAGTATATTGCATTTGCATCACTTCAAAGTGTGATTCTCTGCTTATAGCTTTTTTTGTCCAGTAGAATATTATTATGCTTATTGAACAAAGGCAAAATAATTATTCGGATTTGTATGAACTACCCACAAGCAGAATTTGAATTTCATAGATGTAGAACACGATTATAAATTTGAAATGAGCTGATCACGTGCATAGCAATATAAATTAACCACGTAAGTCGTTAACCCATAACACTATAACACGTAAGTCGTTAACCTATATGATTAACCACGTGTCCCATATGATCGTAATTTTTGATGCTTGATTAATAATTAAAATTTAAAACTTTTATGGGAATAAAATATGTAGCTGTTCAAAATTCAATCGAAATTGGTAGAATTATGAGGAATATATGTAAGAATTACAAGTAGATTTTCAGTTTTATAGATCCTATAATCTTAAAATATTCTTGTAAAAAGAAAGTCGCGAATTTTATGTTTTTCTAATGAGAACGTATATTGAAAAAATTTATTCACAAATTTAACGAATTTTTGTATATATATGAAGAAACCTAAATTTTTCATTTATTAAAGTTAATTTTTTTAGAATAAGTAAATTTTAATAAATATGTTAGTTCTCATATAAAGGAAATTATCATTTCATATATTCTATTTACATAATGTAAATGGAATACAAAAATTATAAACAAGTGTATTCATAATTGCTTTAACAATAAACAAAAGGATTTCATAGCAAATCACGTAATCATTCTTTAATGAAAGAATTTGAATTATTCAATGAAACACTTAATTATCAATTTAAATGCAAATTAATGTATAAATAGACGGTAATTTTATAAAACAAAATTGGATGAATTAAATTCATCTAATTAATTAATATATTTCTAATTTATATTATTTCAAATAATTTAAAATTACTTTCGTTATTCCTCTCACAACACAGACAGTAAGTTAAACCCGAAATGCAGCGGAGTAATTTGTTATTTCCATTAAATAAAAGGTTTAATCTTTCTGACTAAAAGAAAAATTGTCAGACAAGAATGAAAAACAAAGCATCAAATACTTTTACGCGTGGGAGTTGTTACTGGATATTTTCAAGATTCTTAACTTCTTAACAGTAATTCGATTTCATCAGTTCGAGAATATCCTCAGAACTGTACAGCAGTCAGAGTCAAGTAATATTTGAAGTAATGCTTGAGTCATTTTTATCATGGCATTTCATTCAATAATCCAAAGTTGGCACTATCTTTTAAGGATTCTTAACGCTGACATTTCTTAATGCTATTTTTGTGGCATTTATTTGATAGCTCTTGTGAAAATATTGGGAAGCGTTAAGGAATTGAATGCAATGTTTGCTTTCTTATGTTCACAAACATTAATATTTAATATTTTTTAACATTTATTGATATTTATTTTTAATATTTATTAATATTTACTTTTAATTTTCATTAATATTTATTATTTTTAACATAAAAATGTAATATTTTTTAATATTTATTGATATTTATTTTTAATATTTATTGTATTTACTTTTAATTTTCATTAATATTTATTATTTTTAACATAAAAATGTAATATTTTTTAATATTTATTGATATTTATTTTTAATATTTATTAATATTTATTGATATTTACTTTTAATTTTCATTAATATTTAATATTTTTAACATAAACATTTAATATTTTTTTAAAATTTTAAATTCTTCTCTAATAAAACTCTTCTTTTTAAACTCTTCTTCTAATAAATAACGTGAGTTAACAAAAGAATGATTTGTGTGCTAAATAGCTTCACTTGCAAACATTAATATTTAATATTTTTTAATATTTATCAATATTTATTTTTAATATTTTTTAATTTTTATGAATATTTATTTTTAATATTTTTTTAATATTAATATTTAATATTTTTAACATAGACATTTAATATATTAAATACAAAGGAAGGATTTGTATGCTAAATAGTTTCACTTGCAATCTTTTCAATATCTAAACTTTTATTCCTGTGTTTTTAAGCAAGTTCGTGTATAGTTTCATTATTTAATATTAAAAAAATAATTGATGTTTATATTATGCCTGATTGTTAAATATTCCAAGATTATTTTTATAAATATGAAATGATATTCATTTAATATGAAATGAACTACCACTTAATTGTTTATTGCAAAATTACCTTAATCCATATTATGATTATACATTTTTAACATATTATGATATTATGATTAAACATTATAAGACTACGATGTTATGGTAAAAGATTTCGAAGTACTTAATCTAATGCAATCTTTTTGAGATAATTATTGATAATTATGAGTAGTAATGTTAAGATAGAATTCAATATCTTTATAATTTAATTAAAAGTCTTATAAGAAAAATGTGGCAAAATCCTTTAACAAATCTTTCTTCTGATAAAAAGTTCTAAAGAAACAATCTTTTACCCAAAATATATATTTGTGCTTTATCTCAAGAAAACAGCTGGATTAATCTTAACATAAAGGAAAACCATAATTTTCATCGATTGTGGTTTTAATAACTTAATCATCGATTATGTTTTTTTTTTTAATTTTCATCGATTATTTTTACAATGGTGGTTAACTTAATTCTGTTTATGGAAGAATGCGGTTTATAAATAAATAAAAACAGAAAAGAAATTAATATTTTACAAATAATTGCATTTATTTTCACAATGCTGTTTCTAACAATTAGTGGCAATTAATTTTTTTATGAAATTCGCTATTTAAAGATGTTGCTTTTTTAAATAAATATTAATTAATTAAACAACGGTAAGAATTGTTTATTATTTCCATGATAATATTATATAATTTTTTTTAATTTTTGAATATGTAAAAGAGATTTCCATTCTAAATTCTTAATGTGATTGGTTTTTAAGTTAAAAGATTTTGATGGATTAATTATACAAAATAATTTCTCTGGAATTATGACATTTTTTTATCAGAATAAATTTTTCTTCTTTAATAATAGTAGTAAAATGAGAAAATATTGTAACAATCTTACATAAAATATTTTTATTCATAAATGCATTCAAGGTTTCTCATTACTGGGTGCATATTTCATGTAGAAAGGAGCTGATATATTATTACAATTGAAGAATTGAATGTAATAGGGTTAAATCATAAAAATGATCTATTTTGATAGATGTGGGGAAATAACTATATTTTAATATTACCAATCGTAGCATGATAGATAGTTATAATTTCAATAAAAATAAAAGTATTTTGTTTGAAGAATTTATTTTTATCTGGAAACATAAGTAAAATTTGGAATTAAACTGGAAAAAAATCAAATAAAAAAATGTTTCTTTAAAATGCATAAATATATGCTATTACTTAAGAATATGTTTTATTAGATTTCAGGATTATACTTTTATAAGAGACATATAGATAAGATTACATAGGAGCCATATTTTTGTTGCCTTAAATAAAATAATGAATAAAAATAAACAATATTAATATAATATGATGATTTAAATAGATAAATAAAATTTGTTTTGTCCATAATCTATAATAATTTTTTTGGAGAGTATTCATTACATTTTATTGAAGAATTTGTTTTCATAAATTACATATTAGTTCTTAAAAATCTTTTTTGCTTTAAAATAAAGTTGTAATAAAAGTATTATAGAACATTCATGAGTCAGATTTGAAGGTTTAGATTTAAAATGTAGTTATTAAATAATAAGGTAAGATCATGGAATTAATAATAATATACATGTGAAACTAGAATAGTTTAAAATTTTATTTAGTATACGCAAATGAAATGACATATATTGGAGAAAAGTTTATTTTTAGTTATGTTACTTGCATTCAATGAACATGGCATTAGACATTTTTTAAGCTGTTTTTAAAACTGCATATCTGGTTTAAAGTCATCATTTTTATCATAATGCTTCAGTATACGATTAAATTATATTTTTAATTCCTCATTCATTCTTGCATGATATTTGAGTTTTGTAACTCCAAGCGAATAATTGAATTTTTATGTAATTTCAATAGGTTTCATTTGGTTGGAACTATAAGGTTGTATTATACAGATGGTAGTTTGAATTCTCTACATAAAATAAATCTTTCGTTTTTGTTTATAAACTTTTAAGTTCATAGTAATGTTTTATTTCTTCATTTATTATTATTTTTATTTCTTTATTTATTGACTTAAGCAAAATATTTTATAAAATCACTGAGTTATGTTAGAAACTCTTGCTGTTTGGGCGAATTTTAATTTTAATTTAAGTAAAATACAATTTGAATAAAATTAAATTAAAACTTTAAATTTGAAGAGAATATTTAGAAATGTGATTATAACTAAATTCAAGAAACATATAAAATTTAAAATGTTGCTAATAGGTGTAGCAATTATTTTATGGACACAGTAAAGAGCCATTAACAGCAGAAATAACTCGCAAAGAAAAATGCATTGCAGTTAAACATCGTATCTCATGTACTACAAAGAATATTTTGAAATTTGAGATTCTAATATTTGAATCGTTTTGTTAAAAGAAAATTATTTCTTTTCAAGGTTGCGATTGTTCAAATATTAAGAAAATATTTTTTTTCTAAAAATTTGAATACACACAGTGTTACTTTATCTAAGGATCTGAAATTAAAATATGTCTGTTTAAAAATCATGAATATTTTCGAGAAAATATGGATTTTATGTAAAATATAATAATATAATTTTTAATAATAATAATAATAATAATTTTTAATATACGAGCATCGATTCAAATATTTAAAGAAAATTATTCTTTTGAAATTTAATTATGCATCTTAATAACAGCTTATGAAGTTGTGAAGTTAAAAAATATCTTAAATTTTTTTAAATATAATATTTTTTTATAAAGTTTTATAGGTAGGTTTATAATACGAAAAAAGACCGTCACAATTTTTTAATAAATGACTTTTTAAATATTTATATCACAACAATCATTTTTTAGAATACTTTACATCAATAAATTAATTTAAGTGACAATTATCCACTGTATACATAACAATTTGTATAATTGCTTCTTACAGTACTTCTAAGACAAAATTTGTACTTAAAAATACAACACTTTGAGGTTATAAAAATAGTGAAGATAATAATTTAATATTATAGAAATATACATTTTTAATTATCTAAAATATATAATTTAACTAAAGCTAATGTTAAATTATTTAACTTTTAATATATGATTTAACTTAACTTTTTAAAAAACAATGTATTTACTAGTCATTTTGTCACGAGCGGTTTAATTTAAATACTTATACTATAGTTATACTGGTATAGTAAAATTTAAAAAAAAATTCATGATCATATCTTTATTGTGAAAATGGGAATTTTTAAATAAATCACGAGTTATAAAAGTAACAAACATCAGCAATTGGTAACAGAAAACAGAGAGATTTCATTTTAAAGAAATTGATAACTTTCTGATATTATTTATTAAAGTATGTCTGACTGTAATAACACAAAAAAGAATCTTTTTTTAATTAACTTATTGATTTCCAAACTTTTTATTACCATTATTATGCAGTAAAAAGTTACTTGGTATCAAACTATGATAAAATACTACAAATATTATTATATAATAATTTATTGTATTTGTTTTAAAACTTATTATTATAAATTTTCCATTACAAATGTTATTATAAAATATAGATTTTAATTTTAAATCTTTTAACTTACCAAAAATATTATGATGTATATTACTTATAATAATAATTTAATAAAGAACCATGAATGTTAAATAAATAACTAAAAAATATAGAAACAGAAGCATTAAATATTTTCTATTTTTATTCCAAAAGTATTCAAATATTTCCTAGTTTTTACAGTGAGATAAATATTTTCAAGAAGCTTAACATTGAAATATTTTTAATTTTTAATTTTTTTATATCGTTACTATATCAAGATGATTGTTTTATTTAAAAAAAAAAGCTTAACTTATAAACTTAATTATTTTCACAAAAAGCATTTACTACTACTAATTTTTTATTATTATAAAAATATTTTGACGGTGATAAAATAAATGCTTATTTAAGGCTGACTATTTATTGACTTATCAGTTTATTTAACAAACAATTTCTGTTTATATGTAATAAATAAATAGTATAACAGAAATAGATTCATTTTCATAAAATTATACACAGAAAATAGCACTTAACTAGCAGAACAGTTTTTAATGAAATAATAATTCAACAAAAAATTGATTCATTAAAGATATTTCTGTTTGAATATTTCTAATTTTAAAATTTTTTATATCCTTACTATATCAAGAATATTGTTTTATTTTTAAAAAAGCTTAACTTATAAACTTAATTTTTAAAAAAAACTGAAAAATATAGAAGCATTAAATCTTTTCTATTTTTATTCTAAAAGTATTCAAATATTTCCCAGTTTTTAAAATAATAAAGTATTATTTTACTTTATTTAGAAAAAACATTTTATTACTACTTATTAGTAAATACTTTTCGTAATTTAATAAAGTATTTCCTAAATTTTTAAAATAACTGAAAAATATAACTTTTTAATAATAAAGTCTTATTTACTTTATTTACAAAAAGCATTTACTACTACAAATTTTTTATTATTTAAAAAAAAATGACTGCTATAAAATAAATGCTTATTCAAGGTGATTATTATTATGATTTATCAGTTTATTTAAGAAACAATTTCTAGCTATATGTAATAAATAAATAGAATTAAGGAATAGCTGTCGTAAAATTATAGATAGAAAATAGCACTTGAATAGCAGAACAGTTTTTAATGAAATAATAATTCAACAAAAAATTGATTCATTGAAGATATTCCTATTTGAATATTTCTAATTTAAAAATTTTTTATACCATTACTATATCAAGATTATTAGTTTATTTTTTAAAAAAGCTTAACTTATAAACGTAATTATTTTTACAAAAATCATTTGCTAATACTATTTTTTTATTATTACAAAAATATTTTGACTGCTATAAAATTAAGGCTTATTCAAAACTGACTATTTATTGACTTATCAGTTTATTTAACAAACAATTTCTAGCTATATGTAATAAATAAATAGAACTGCAGAAATAGAATTAATAAATAGATTTCATATAGAGAATACACACTAATAATCAACCATTCATTCATGAGAATCATTAAATTAAACGAGAAACCTCTTATTTTACAATATATATGTATATATTAAATTTTAAGTTTTATTTATATTATGAATTAATTAAATAAATATATATATTTGGATGTAACAAATAATGAATAAGTATTAATGGATTATTTAAGTGCTATTTTCTATCTATGAAATGAATTCCTGTAACTATACAGGAATTCATTTCATAGATAGTAAATAGCACTTAAATAACGGAGCAGTTTTTAATGAAATAATAATTCAACAAAAATTTGATTCACTAAAGGTACTCCTATTTTTGTACTTACCTCTTTAATATAAGGAGAAAGAATCGAAGATCCTTGATAAGTGAGGATGGAGAGGGAATCGAAGACCTCTGATAACTGAAGATGGAGAAGAGCTGATGATATGGGGACGTTAAAAATGGACCAACGTTGCGTTTCTCCCGCGCTGATTTGCAACCAATGGTAAACGGGCAGTGATGTGAAGGGGGTGGAGCTTTCTTGTGTACAGATGATTACTTTTTTTTTTTTTTTTGTAAAATAAGAGGTTTTTCGTTTAATTTGATGATTCTTATAAATGAATGGTTGATTATTAGAGGCTGATTAAATATCATAGAAATCGGAATAAACTAAAAGGTCTCTATGAGGTCGATTAGGTTTTCAAAATTCGTTTCAAATTTAATTAAAGTAAAAGTTTTTCTATTCAGTGTATTTAAAGAGCATATGTAAAGATTCTAATTTAGGAGAAAAATTAAGTTTATAATCAGTAAAATACTAATTTATTGTACACTTAGGAAAATTTGTAGATAAAATAATTCAAAAATAATTTTTCTTTTTATTCAATTTAAAAATTGTTATTCTGAAAATTTATCGACAATATATAGGAAAAAATTATTGTGTAAATATATTTAATTTTTGAAATAAATGTTATACTGCAAATGAGTGATATTTATTTATTTAATCCATAATATAAGTAAACAATATATTTATTTATTAAAAAAAAAAAACTCAAGTGAAGGGAAATATATATTAGTAAATTTAGTTACCATATTTTATAAAATTTAACAATTATTGTTTTATGTACACTCTTATAATAATGCCTTTTATTTCCAATGTTAATAAAAAGAGGTTCATTTAGAAAAATATAAAATTTTTCTGCATTTAAAGACAATATTGCAATAATATTGTTCTTACTCAGAATTATATACACGAAATAATCAAATTCAATATTACTTTTAACTCAAATTTAATGAAAAATGAAAAAGGTTTTTAATTAATAGAAGCTATTAGTTCTAAAATTAAATTTTTTATTAAAGCTTATTTATATGTATTTATTTGATAAATGATAAGCACAGGATGTTGTATATTTTGCTTCCCATCCAAAATACGCACCATAATCTGCAAAATGGGAGTAAGTTCAATTCATTTTAAAAATATATACCTATAAAACTTTATATATATATATATATAGTCAGTAAAAAACTCATTTATTGTACAATTGGAAAATTTGTAGATAAAATAATTCAAAATTGAATTTCTTTTTATTCAATTTAAAAATTGTTATTTTAAAAAGTTATCAACAGTATATAAGAAAAAATCATTGTATATTTTATTTTTGAATTAAATGTTAACTACAAATGAGTGATGTTTTTTTATTTAATCCATAATATAAATAAATAATATATTTATTTATTTAAAAAAAAACTTTAACAAATTTTTCGATCAAATTTAATTAATCAAAACTCAAGTGAAGGGAAATATATATTATTAAATTCAGTTACCACATTTTATAAAGTTTAACCATTATTGTATCATGTACACTTTTTATAATAAAGCTTTTTAATTCGAATGTGAATAAAAAGAGTTTCATTTAGAAAAATTTGTACTATTTTTCTGCATTTAAAGACATTGTTCTTAATCAGAAGTATATAAATGAAGTCCAATAATAAAATTCAATATTACTTTTAACTCAAATTTAATGAAAAATGAAAAAATTTTTTAATTAAAAGACTTTATCTATTTTAAAATTAATTTTTTTATTAAAGCTTATCTATATGTATTTATTTGATAAATGATAAGCACATGATGTTGTGTATTTTGCTTCCCACCCAAAAAAAGCACCATAATCTGCAAAATGGGAAAAGGTACAATCCATTTTTAAAATATATATATGTAAAACTCAAATTATATATTATATATACATATAATATGTAAAAAACTCATCAAAACTGGAAAAATTTGTAGATAAAATAATTCAAAATTGAATTTTCTTTTTATTCAATTTAAAAATTGTAATTTTGAAAACATATAAAAAAAAACAGCATATAAAAAAAAATCACTGTATAAGGATATTTGATTTTTGAGTTAAATGTTAGCTACAAATGAGTGATATTTAATGAATTAATCCATAATATAAATAAAACTTAAAACTTAATATATATATATATATTTGTAAATAATATAATATAATATTATATTATGTATATATACATATATATATAAAATCACCAAATTAAATTTTCAAGGAATATAAAATTTTGCCAGAGAAAAAATTTTAATTTTTTTTTTCGATACGTCAAGCAGTTTATCAGTTAGATTATTAGTCACAATATGACTACATGTAATTATAAAAAAAAATTAAGTTCGAATAATTGACTCGATAAGTATTATTATCATTATAATGTTTATCTCTGCCACTCGGAGCCACACAGGTTTCGGGTTCGAGTCCCAGCAATGTCATGCATGTTTCTAGAGTTTCGGAATCCACTTTAAACCATAGGTGCCGGTTTAATTGAACTGTTGGGAGTAGAGCTGACAACCCTACCCAGAAAAAAAACCATCCCATGTTTCGGAATCTGCAAGTAGGCAGACGGCCTTGGCCCACTATGGGGCATTTGCGCTTTTGAAGAAGAAGATAAGGGCTATAAATAAGATTATTTTGCAATAGAATTATATTTTTTGCAAGAAATATGTCTTACCAGGAATTACAAAATTCCAAGAGAAAAGAATATCAGATTACCACACTTAATTTGCGAGTGTCATGAAAGACATTCATCACGAAAAATTTAATAACTCATAAGTGAACACTAAATTAATGATATTGGGTACAATACAACAATAAATAAGAATATTATCAGTAATCGTATAAACTGGGCTTAGAATAAACGATATAGATAACGCAATAGTTGCAACAAAAGTATAGTATTGAGTCACAAAAATGGGCTTTGCCTTGGTATCATTTATTCTTTTTTTTTTGCGAACAGTCGTTTGAAGTGTCATTTGCTCTATTTCTTTGCGCTTCATAAACAAAAACATGGATAAAATCCAAATAGAAATCCTTTGTAGATGTATCCTTTAATACTTAAATAAATCCTTTCTTAGATGCCAGACATCAAAATGTGGTTTTGCAAAAAATTCGAGGTATTCAAGTACAACTCTAAAAAAGAAACTCGGTAGATATGATGCATGTTGTATCTATGGAAAAAGAAACTATTAAAACTGTTCAGGAGATAAAATTACATTTAGCGAACCAATCGATAAAGCGTACGCCAACTTCTGAACTTCATGCAAGCAGTTATCCGGTTTGTTATACAGTTGGCGGTACTTTGTTACTAGACATATTACTGCAAAAACTCCAGAAGAGAAGTTTTTGCACAATTGTGTCTATTTGTAGAGATACTAGGAAGATAAGTAATCCTAATCATCAGATCTCAAACTAGTTCCAACGAGAAGATATCTGAGTATCTAATTGCTTCACCGAAGCGTTTAGTAGAAAGTGCAAAATGTGCAAAGTGTTGTCTTATGCAATCAGGAATATCCTGTTGAAACACTCTCTAAAGGAAAGCCAACACAACAAAAGCTTAGTCGTAGCCATATCACGCGCTATAAGGGTGTTACAATTAACAACCAAAGAGTCCGACTAACAAATGGAAGGCCTCCTTAGACCACAACTTGTCGGTTGTCGACCTGTAAGGCGAGAGACACTCAAGTTAAGTTTTCACTATCTCAGCCTTCTCCAGACATTTTTTCGCTCACATATCGAAGCTGAATTCGTCGTACAAAATGCTATTCAACGCAATGGTATTTTAGGTCGAAAGAGCACGGAGTATTCTAATGCGTTTGTCTGTTGCACAGATGATCTGTTCTCATGATTTCGTGTCGGATAGATAACGACGAATCAGGTGTTGTGAGTGACACTCTGAGGATTGTTCTGTTTTCTTTTTTCGTATCTATAAGTCGTTCGTTGCCTTCTTGACACTGTTCTGCCTTGGTTCAATCATTCTTGACAACATCAAATGAATGGCGACATCACTAATATCAAAATGTCGAGTTATCCTTCCATATGATCACATTGTTTCGTTCAGACCAATTGCACTATCCTTTCTAAATGGTGACATATGCTTATACTGTGCTCGAATTTGCATGGAAGATTTTGTTACAGTCAAAATGAGTAAACGGAGTTAAATTCAGATGAAAGTTAGAGTTGGAATTCCTCCTCTTTTACACGCTGCCCAGATGATCATTTATGGTGCTTTGGACTCCAACTATTCAATCAATGGAAGCAAAAATTTAATAAGTTAATTTAATTAATTAAAATGAAAGGTATATGCATAAGAAACTTAATATATAGAACTTTAACTGTCTGTCTTTTTTTAAATATTAACTACCTGTTTTTCAAGGATAATTAACATCCAAAGTGAAAAAAAACTATTTATGAAAATTCGTCTGTGAAGATATTTATGAGTGTATCCCACGTCAGAGTTATTGAGTTAGATTATGATCAGAGTGACGTTGTGGCTTTATCCTGTCAGTCAACTTCTCTTAAAATCATCAGTTCTATATTCATATTACATTCACAAAATTTTAAGGTATATTAATTCGATATCTAGTAAGCGCTACGACTATAACAGGATCAAATTGTTAAAGTCAGATTACTTAATTTTGAGCCATATCAGAACATAAAAAGCGAAATAATAAACAATAAAGAGTTTAATATCGAAAATTATGTTTCCATTCTCCTCTTTTGCATGCGCCCTGATGGCAAATCGACACCTTTGGCCATTGGGACCACAACTTTCAGGTTCGAATCGTGGAGGTGGCCTGGTTGTTTGTTAGTGGTTCGGAATCCGCGTTAAACTGTAGGTCTTGAAACCCTTGTCTAATTAGCTCAAATTGTGCAAAAAATGACCGTACAGCTACAAACCAAACCTTTTTTACATTGTTACTAGTTAGTGATACTGAAGTCTAAGATTTTCATGAAGGTTACTAATCATCAAAAATGAAAATAAAGACAAACCATGAAGAAAGCAGAACAGAAAATAGAAACTTTAGTGTCAATTGTTTCTCTAAATTGAAATATTTCCTGCAAGGTTAAACTTTTTTTTAAAAAAATAAAGTTTCACATATTAAACTCCAGTGTAAATTTAAAATTAAATATTTAGCATGGCATTATTTAAAAAAAATTGACATTTTGTTCTTTTATTATTAATGATATATTTAATTATTATCTTTTTTAATTCATTTTTTTATGAAAAAAAAAAACAATAACAAAAAAAATTCGAAAAAAACAGAAAATTGCCTTTTTTTTACCAAAATTTCGTTTTCCTGACTCAAAAAAAGTTATTTTTCTTATGAAAAAGGAATTCATTACAGGCTGAAAATCACGTTCCAATGAAAAGATTTTGAAATATGATAAAATCGATGCAACTGCAGCTCTAATGAAAAGAAAGGGAAAAGTGAACGTGCAGAGTAATATATATTGATTTTATGACTTGAAAACAATGAATTATTTGTGTATTTCATTTAAATCTTGGAATGCAATGGTATGATATGGGAATGCATTGGTATTTAAATCATCTAGTAATTATTGATATAGTAACACTATTCATAATATATTTTGAAAATCATTGATTTTTCAGTTATAACTTTTTCAAGATCATTGATTTTTTGGTTATCATAATTTTTTCACAATCATTGATCTTTTGGTTATAATAATTTTTTCAGGATCATTGATTTTTTGGTTATCATAATTTTTTCAGGATCATGAATTTTTTGGTTATAATAATTTTTCAGGATCATTGATTTTTGGGTAATAATAATTTTTTCATTATCATTGATTTTTTGGTTATAATAATTTTTTCAGGATCATTGATTTTTGGGTTATAATAATTTTTTCAGAATCATTGATTTTTTGGTTATATTAATTTTTCAGGAACATTGATTGTTTGGTTATAATCATTTTTCTGGATCATTGATTTTTTGGTTATAATAATTTTTTGAAAATCATTGATTTTCAGATTATAATAATTTTTTCAGGATCATCATTTTTTGGTTATAATATTTTTTCAGGATCATTGATTTTTTGGTTACAATAATTTTTTCAGGATCATGATATTTTTATTATCTAAAGAATTAAAATATATCTACAATATTCATTTTTTTATTGATTACCATAGTGTATTCCTTACAATAGACTGAAAACAATTAAAGATATAATCTAATTTCACCTTTAAGCAAAAATAAGGTCCGTAAACTTTTTAATCCTGAAAATAACAGTTTCAAAATTAAAAAAAAATGTTTAAACAACGTTGCTATCGTCATCTGCATTATTTACACAATGCTTTTAAAAGAGTTTCTATCTATAAAAATCAAAAATTTATTTTCATGTTCAGGGAAATAGTAGTCATAATACAAATTTTTCAGAAACTGCCATAACTAGTAAATCCGCAATCCATCTTACAAAGAAAAGTTCGCGGGTTTTTTTCCAAACCTTCAGGCTTAAGCTGCCATACAACACTGAATGTCGAATAATAGTTCAAGAAAACAAATTTATGTGAAGAAAGGCAGATTAAAAAGCACGGACAAAATATACATACAATAAACTATGATACATATAAACATACTCATTG
>BPLQ01008153.1:131299-141681 GCA_021605075.1 Caerostris darwini
ATAGATTATATTATATACGCAGATTAAAAAGCATCGACAAAATATACATACAAACAATAAATTATGATACATATAAACATACTCATTGCTTATTATATTACAGATTATATTATATAGACAGATTAAAAAGCATTGACAAAATATACATATTAACAATAAACTATGGTACACGTAAACATACTCATTGCTTATTATATTTCATAATGATACATTAATAATTGTTATTTATGTTTAATTTTAAGATTCAAATTTTTTTTTCAATGAGAAAGATTGTTTCAATTAGACAAAAAATTGTTATTCAGACAATTCTACCCTGATTGCTTTACACGGTTGAAAAAATATTATGTAAGTAGGGTGATATATGCAATTTTAATTTACTCCATAAATAAGCTATAGATTTCAAACAATCTGTGGAAGATATCTGCTAGAATTTTTATTTAAATGTATTTTTAGTAAATAAAATATATAATTTCAACATTATTTAGCGTCATGATTTTGTCATATACAAAGTATTTTGAATTTCATTAACAAAATGCAAGAGTAATTTTGTATTAATTAAAATCTTGTGATACTTAAGTTGTTGGTCTCGAATGTCGAGCACTTTGACCCAAGTCATTCGCCATAAAGCCTGAGTAGCATATTTATTATTGCTATACCCCCAATGGTAACATTTGAGAGGGAAGCCTCTTCCTCCTCTCCTCTTTGAGCCCAACGGAAGAACATTCCAGTCTACATATTTATCGTGCTTTTGATTCGGCATTGCTTATCGAACTTATAAACAATAAAAAACCCCAATGCACCGGCCTTGGAATATTTCAGTAAATTATAACGAGATGAAAAAAACGCGGAAGATGAAATTTAGGTATGCCCTTTTTTTTTCCATCAAGGACTGTTCATGCCCTAATCGTGATTCAGTGGTAAAGGAGATTAGGTTAGTCACTCTACGGTAATTTTTTGTACACTTTAGGCTAATTAGACCGGGACCTACAGTTTAGCGTGGATTTCGAACCACTAACAAACGTCCATGCCACCCCAGGATTCGAACTTGAAGCCTGTGGTACCATAGGCCACAGCGCTAGCCAATTGGCCATCAGACCGCACGCCGCTGGAGAGCATTAGGGCTAAGGTTCAATCCGCTGGTGGCATTGTTATAGACACTGTTTCAAAAACGAGTAGACTCGATGGCGGTTGTGATGTTCAGCATCTTGCCTTGTTAGTCGGACTACCTGGTGGGATTTCTCCGGATTTTCTCCTATGTGATACGCAAATGCGGGGTAGTTACCCTTAAAAATCCTCCCGGAAGGCACTGCCCTCCTTCTTCAGCTAGACGGAGCCAAGTCAGACTTCTACCTACGGGTGCTCCATCACAACAGAAGCTGCTTCTTTTCTCTCCATCTATGAGTAGCGTACTCATGGGGTGTCCGTCCCGCACTGACGGATACAGAGGATTAGTCACAACAACACAACGGGACTGTTCACGCTATATTTTTTTTTGTTTTAATGCAGCTGGCAAATACTTAGACAGTTGTCTTGGATGCCTTAAGGCAAGCTCTGCACCGACGACGGTGTCGGTGCAGAGCTTTCGACGGCACGCTCTGCGACGTTACTAACTTAGAACTACCCAGGAGGTGCATGTAGCTTGAAGATAAGCCACGGACGCGGAGTAATAATACCCCCACAACGCTCTACGATCATGTTAGACCGGGACCTACTGTTTAAAGTGGATTCCAAACCACTGCAAACATCCATGGCACCGCCGGGACTCGACGCCGAAACCTGTGGTACCGAGCGACAGATACTCGGCCATTTAGGCCCCCCCCCTGTTCACTCTATATTATGATATAAAAAATTTATCCCTGATGTAAAAAATCCCATTATATTGAAATAAAATAATCGATTTGAATCGATAAGAATTTCGAAGAATCGATAAGAATATTTAATAACAATGTAAAAATTTCAACATTACTCGAAACAATATTATAATTACTTTACAGAGCATAACTAATTATAAAATAAACAAATAAATTTAAAAACCGTACTATACCGTCTTAGTCTAAAAAACACAGAATCTTTAATTACAGAAGTTTTGAAAATTTAATTTTAGATTCTTGCACTCCATCCCTGTTATATTGAATTTTTAGAAGTAAATTAGATTCGTAAATTTTCTTGTTTATACACCAAAATAACTCTGCCCAAGATTTTACTTTTTGAGAATTTCCATTTTGAGAACTCGGTTGTCTGAAAATAGCTTCAATATTTTACGAATATTCAATCCTCCATGTGAGTTCCATAATTCTGTTGTTGCTCCTGAAGAAACTTGTGAAATTATTACTTTACTTTAATATGTAAACAACATTCGAACACCGATTTTTTTTTTGAATAAAATTTTTCAGCCACAGCACTAGGGAAGAAAATTAAATTCATCGAAAATTTTGAAATAAAAAAAAATACCTTCAATTTTGCTTGCTTTTTATAATACAGTAACTTTCTGTTGTAAGTATGACTGTGTTCGTTCATCAGATTGGTACAGATTCTATAACCCGTGGCAGCGAGGGGAATTTAATTCTTTTATGTATTCTTCTCCAGACATGAGATCAAAGAGGCCGAAACACAAAACTGAACTAAAGCATGAAAAACAAGGTTTTCTTAAGTCGGACTCTTACAATGTTGTTAGGAAACAAAATAGAATAGAAAAACTATGTATAGGATAATATAAAATGAACGAGAAGATTTGTGGCATATCATATTCACAAAAGTTTTTTTATTTTTTCAGATTTCGTTCTCAGCTCAAATATTGATTTTTAGTGTTATGTTTCTCGTAAAATGAACAGATAATTTTTTTATGTATTGTACGATTGTTGGTATGTTGTATGATTATTTTATTATTTTAAGTGTATATTTATTAATAAAATATATAACATAATGCATAAACAATTATTTGTCTAGTATATTAAAACTTAGAAATGCTAAATTTAAAAAAAAATATTGCAGTCCATAAATTAAATAAAAATATTAAAGAAATATTTCGCTACTTTTTACTGTTGTGTGGAAATCTAATGGTTTAGTTAGGAAATAAAATTTTTTTTATAATGATAGTATATAAGTAAGTCTGTATAAGTAGACATTATTTCTTATGATATACCTCCCAAAATTATAATGAATTGAAAGAATTGTGTAATTGTGAATTGTTTTAATAATAAATAAAAAAACAGACTTGCATTTTTTATTTTATTATTATTTTTTTAATAATTCAATTGACCAATAGACCAAAGTATCTATTCCTTTCAACAAAGACAGAATCTAGTCGAAGCTAGTACAACGTACTAGTGTCCGGTTCGAGTCCCGGCGGTGTTTGCAGTGGTTCGGGATCCATTTTAAGCCGTAAGTCCCAGTCTCCTATGACTGTAGAGCGTCACAAAGCCTAATCAGAACATTCCCAAACAGTAACATATAGGGGTAACTCAGCTCTAGGCACAGTGATGTGGTGTGGTGTAGTAGTAGTACAAATATGTAACAATTTTTTGAAACTTATTTATTATTGGATTTAGTTTGATATTGTTGATAACTATGATCAAAATTTCCACATAATAAAAATTGTAATAAATCAAAGTTTAAAATACTTTTTTATATTCATAGTATAAAAAGAATTTAACCATTGATCTCCTTTAGCAATTTTTCTTTCTTTTTCGACGCATTTCAAATAGTTTTTATTCGAAAATTTGGCTGAAAAATACCTGAAATATATATTAATCAAGCTCATTTAAATAATCGCATCATAATAATTTTAGATAATCTGAAGTGACCTTGGGGTTTGCGCAACTAATTTCTAAATTGAGTGCTCTCGTTTGAACCGGTGACGAGCATTATCGGCTCCTTGGTGTGAATGCGGCTTTATTGTGAGAAAAAAATTTCCTTGTTTTAATATTAGCTTAAGTTTCCTTTCTTCTCAGGTTTCGTCTGAGGGATCTCCCTTTCCAACTGCGGTATTATCAGGGAACAACATTAATTCATCGTTGTTATCATGTAACAAATATAAAGAAGGGCCTGAATGAGTAGCGCTCTAGCGTTTGGTGTTACAAGTTTCGTGTTCGATTCTCGGCGGTGCCATGAATGCTTGTAGTGGTTCGGAATCCACTTTAAACCGTAGGTGTGCTTTAATATGACTGTTGCGGCCTGATGGCCAATTGGCTAGCTCTCTGGCCTGTGGTACCACAGGCTTCGGGTTCGAATCCTGGTGGGGCGGGGATGTTTGTTAGTGTTTCGGAATCCACGTTAAATTGTAGGTCCCGGTCTAATTAATACAAAGTGTACACAAAATGAACACACAGTGACAAACCAAACTAATAAGACTGTCGGGCGTAAGAATGACAACTCTATCCAAACTACGTAAAAAGACAACATCTCCTATCTCGAAATCTGCCAGTAGGCAGACGGCCTTAAGGCTCGTGCTCACCAAGGCGACAAGATGCAAGCGACCAAAATTTGACTTCACCGCGGTCGCCTGAAACCGGTTTGCAGTTCGCCGCGTGGAGTAGCCCAACTTTCAACTGCAAGCGGTTTTTCACTATGCGGTATGCTATTTCTGACGTTTCGCTGTGAAGGGGTCGAAAAAATTTGGTCGCTTGCCTCTTGCATCTTCACGTCTCTCGCCTCGGTGGGAACGAGCCTTTAGCCCACCATGGGACTGTTACGCCAACGACGAACAATATTGTAAGGCGTCCTGGTGGCCAAGTGGCTAGCGCTCTGGCCTTTAATAGTATTGGTTTCAGGTTCGAATCCTGGCGGTGGCAGGGATGCCTGTTAGAGGTTTAGAATCGGGCTTGAATGGCCGAGTGTGTAGCGCCCTGGCGCCCGGTGCCACAGGTTTCGTGTTCGAGTCCCCGCGGTGCCATGAACGTTTGTAGGGGTTCGGAATCCACTTTAAGTCATGACTTCCGTCTCGTAAGGCTGTAGAGCTGTAATCGTTGGGAGAATTAGAATACTACAGCAAAATTGTAATGATGGTCTTTTCTTCAAGCGTCATTTCTTTATACTGATTTGGCTTTTGCTGTGTTTATGCCAGGGACGGGCACTATTAATTCGTAGACCTTTGTAGAACTTGATCACCTTCTCCCCAGGTCATTTCTGAAGGCGTTAATTCAAAATTGTTATGGAAAATATGGGTATAGTAAAGAAAACTCACATATGTACTTAAGGTTGCTACTGGCGAATGTTCTCAGGTGTCCGAATCCCAAGAAACCATTACGCCTGAAATATTAAATGAATTTTCAAAGCTCATTCTTTCAATTTAAGCAATAGCAATGTTTATATATTTCATCGAGTGAAAGCCGGCCATAATATTTTGTATACCGTACGATGCTATATTTTCATATCATGCTTAGTATAAGCATTGTTTTTTTTGTCCGTATTGTATACTTTTCTTTTTATTTATGCTTTTGTACATTATATA
The DNA here is from genome assembly GCA_021605075.1 of Caerostris darwini. Taxonomy (NCBI): domain Eukaryota; kingdom Metazoa; phylum Arthropoda; class Arachnida; order Araneae; family Araneidae; genus Caerostris; species Caerostris darwini. The sequence continues at coordinate 136,749 of BPLQ01008153.1, forward strand.
GCATTATATCATTTTTTTTTTGTATTAAGATTCATTACATTTCTACAATTGAGAGTTTTTTTAAAATTTAATTTTTAAAAATATTTTTTCCACCCTAACATTTTTAACTGGTAGCTGCTACATAGTTCTAGGTACAGCAGTGAGTTGAAGAATAAAGTAAAGGTTTCCAAAATGCTAGATCTATGCATATCAGCATTTGGGTTTTTTTTTTTCGTCAAATAAAATCATCGTTTTTTCCTATACTTTTTTTACAGTATAATTTCTAAGCGAATAAAATCTTACGAAGTTTTAATGATCACTTGAAATTTCTATTGAAAAGAATTAAAAAGTAAGTATACAATGATAAAATGCCGCATAATTAAGATATGCAAGTAAATATAAATGTAAAAGGTGCATAAATGTGGCGCCATCTATTGACCATATATTTCTTTCTAAGACAGCGTTGTCTTTACCTTTAGAGTAGATATATTTCAAAAATCCCAGAGCAAAATTTGATGCGATAATTTATTGTAACTAAATCTGTAATTTTTATAAAATAATATATTTTTTTTAAATTATTATAATTATAAATTATTTTTTCAAAAAAATACAAAGGAATCTGGTTTCATTTTTTCTTAGACTCATTTTATATTGCTGAAATATTGAAGCTAAATAAACAATAATAATTTTGTTTATTGTAATTGAAGCTTTAATTTATCTTTAAATTATTAATTATTCCTGTAGGGCCTAATTTTCATTGAAGCCAAAGTTAACATTATTTACTACTCTCGTTTTTATCCTTATAATATCAGTATCAGTCGATATAGTTTGCCACCAGATGGCAATATCATTCAATTTTCTAAGAAATTTTTCAAGTATTTATGCGGCAGATAATTTTTTGTTCAGTAAAATTATTATTATACTTCCGAAATACATTAAACTATTATTTTGCTTGACAAATGGAAATACTAAAATTATTACAATATTGATTTTTCAATAATGCTTTTTTTCTATTAAAATATCGATTTTACTAGCATCTTAATAATAAATTTTGTATCATTTGTAAAATTTTACAGATAAAATATTAATATAATTTTAATTAAATGTAAATCATTTTATAGTTTACAGGTTTTCTTGAATACAGAGCGTTTTCAATCCATAAAATGAGAAATATTTATTTGCTATCACGAATATTTTGTTCTATATCCTTTGCAAAAAATAAATCTGAGGAATTATTATTATTATTCAATTCATGTAAAATTTACTATTTAATTTATTTTGATTTATATTATCTAAATTTATTATGATGTAATGTAAAATTGATCAACTTACATTTGTATGAAAAAGGTAGCTGCAGGATCTAATTCATACCGTAAAATTATGTAGAACTTATCTCTACCCATTATACAAAATTTTTTAAATACACATTTTTTAATGCATAATTTAACATTTTGTTTTTGCATCTGTCTTAAAACATAATTTAATAACTAAATGTTATTTTCATCTATGCTCAAAGAATTAAAAAATATTTAAGAACCGTATTTCAAATAAGCAAATAAATTGGTAACAATATTGTATGAATTGTAACAATGTATATGAATGAATTGATAACAGTATTATATAAATTGTATAACAATGAATTGATAACAGTAATGTATGAATTGTATAACAGTATTGTAGAATTGCAACAACAATTATTTCCATTTTGTTAGAATTACATTTTAGAAACATTATTTTTCGAGGAAAGGTGTTTCAATTTTTCGCTGAAATTCCTCTAGATCAACCGCAGTTGTTGAGGACTCGCCGGCTGGGGCCTAATGGGCCCATGTAGGACGTTCTTAGTAACTGAATAGCACCATTTCAATATTGATATTTTAGTGGGGCGGTATATTTCTCATTAATTTCGACGAATAGTTTTCGATACATCCTCGTAATTTGTGGATAATGTAATGATTAAATATTATACAGCAAATCAAATGTTAAACTGAATCGTATTTCTATATCAGTTAGATGTATAAAATACATGTAGAAAAACAGCATGATAGAATTCGATGTTCATTTTCCTTTTTTAGTAAGAGCGTTGTAATAAGAAAGAATTTTATATTAATTATTTAATCGGAATTTACATTATTAAATTGTAAATTAAATCAAATGAAGAAATTTACTTTTATTGAAACTAAATTAATCCAGAAATTAACAAAATAATGCTTACTGTAACGTATCGGCCGATACTAGGCCTATAATTGCTTCAAGAAGAAGGCCCCTTTCAGGCTCAAGGGAACAATTTAAATTTTATTTACTAACATTATATACATATATACAGAACTCTATTTACAAAAAAATGAAAATTATATATATAAATTAGATACACAAGTGCAGTTCACTCCAAGTCCGGAGATTCTCAGAGTTCTCGAGTCTACGATAGTCCTTAATTATCACATGGCGTGATACACAAAACCACAAGGGACTCACTTTGAAAACAGATGGAAACTCCCTCCTATGCAGTCGCTTCAAAGAAAAAAGAAAGACAACACTTCTTGTAGACTCGCAGAACTCTCTCTCACTTCACCAAAAAAAAAAACTCCTTTTAAAACAATCCGTCAAGAGAAGAGGTCAGCTTCCCTCACTTCACGTAGGAGTAGACATTTCTCAGCTCTTGGTCTATCCCCAATCACGCTGGAACAACTCATGGTATATCAAGTGGTTGATATTCAATCTGTAATTGTTTCGACTGGTGAAGGTCGCACAGATACGCCAATTTCCTGAGCTCATTATACATGATACCGAATATCTGCTATAAGATTTGAGTGACAAGTTGTTCTCATTAGTACAAAAGACTAATTGCATGCGATGTAACTACCCACAATAAAGCTCGTCTGCTGTTAAATTTGAGTGATGGGTATATTATATATTTTTCAAATATCGTACATTCCTCTCTCCTGGGAATGAAATGCCAAAACTCTTCTCGTGAGAATAAAAAATGCTACATTACTAATGAAAGAATCAGAGTTAGTACAGCTATTATAATTCGGAAATTGTATTTATATATAAAAAGCACAGTAAAAAAATGTAATGAAAGAGAAATTTCTTTGAAGTTGAGAAATAAAGGAATGTATAAAAAATTTATATTTCTATGTTGCTCATATTTTATTCATAAATAATTAAAAATGTACTTAAAACTTCAATCAATATTGTTGTGTATTACAAAAAATATCTTTAGATAATTGCAAAATATTTTAAATATTGTTAATTAATTAATTTATTTACCTGAAAATCATGTTTCGCTTTTACAAGATAATGAAGATTGAGTTCCGAAAATAACTGAAGTTAAACATATAAAAAAAAGTCTTACTTTTGTTGACCAATTGACTTTTTTTTTTAAATAACAGAAAACTAATTTAATCTTCTTTCAAATTTTTTTCGCAATCAATGTTATTTCATAATTAATTGCTCTCTTAATAAAACTAATTTTTTTTTATCTTAATGTTAGCGAAGTACTTAACATTTTTTTTTAAAGTTTTCAATGCAAACTTCGCCCATAATCTACACAAACAAAAGAATATTATGTTACTTTCTTTAAAACCTAATTATGGACATATAATGAAAAAAAAAGGAAGTTGAAATAAAAAGACATAAACATGATGCGTTCGTTAAAAAAATAATCAGAAAGGATTTTTTTTACCTCATTATCTGATGATTTCTTGAATTCCAGCTTAACTTTAATTAGAAGCTTATTTCCTTAAAAAAAAATCTAAGAAAATCTTTAAAGGAAAAGAATTTATAAGTGAACAATTATTTAATCTGTTATTTTATGTTTACTTTTATTCATAAAATTTTTTTTAATAACGGATACCTCTTTTATTTTAAAAAAATTCGCAATGCTGAACCGAGATATTTCATATAATGACTTAAATAAAACTGCTCAACAGTGCTTAATTAGTGTTAGTTATTAGATTTTAACAAACATGAATATTTAGAATAATTTTCTACAATATAAATTAAATATTTCTTTTAAGAAATAGTAATATACTTGTTATGCTCGTCAATGACTTCTCAGTCAACTCTATTCTTCCGTTGAAAAATTTATTGGTTCATTGCCAAGTTTGCTTAACTAGTGCCTTATAAAATGACACTTATATACATGTTGGCAATACGTTTTGTCTTTGCTGTATTAGCCAATTTTTCTTAAGAAGTATTTTTAAATAAGGTATTCCTATTTTGAGATGCAACGTTGATGCAACGCTATAGTATTCTTCATTAAGAGTTATCAACAAACTATCGGATTTTCATAATCCGAATCCTCATGTGCAAGTTGTAAAAAAATATTTTAGTATTCTAAAGTATGTATAATAAGATTTTTTTATATATACATAAAATAAAATTATAAAATAAAAAAAAATATCTATATAATTTTTTAAAAAAGGTATATTTCAATTAAAAAACGAACTGCAATAATATTTTAATTTAAAACACCAACGTGTAAATATTGTAAACAAATTTGTTTAAATATTGTTAATATTAAAATATTACCTATTTTTGTAAGTTAATATAAAAAGTAAAACCTTATAAGTGAATAATAAACATTTGTAATTTTTACATTTAATGAAGTTTGCACATATGATCTATTTTTTTATATATGAGTGCTCCTTCGTATGTTTTAAAATTACTAATTGAACTATTATTTAAATTTATTATGTCAATAACTTTTAACGAAAATAAATTCTTAAAACTTTTTATATCATCGATATAAATGTGTTTCATACAGAAATTGACAGCATAGAAGATTAAAAAAGGTATTTTCAGTGAAAAAAATATAACTACGGTCACTGTATAACAAAGGATATTTAGAACTAATATTTTTAGAACGATTATAATGATGTTTAATTAATGTTTAAAAAATAAATTATTTAAATGTTCATTCAGATTGCCCATCTTTGCGTAGAAAATGGAATTT
>BPLQ01008155.1:0-53051 GCA_021605075.1 Caerostris darwini
AAAGCAGTGTAAAAATAATAATAATAATAAAATTATGAAATACATAATTTTTAAGAAAATCAAATTATTACAAATTGATTGATAAAATGAATATTGAAAATGATAATAAATGTTTCTTTATTAAACTAAATTTTCAAGTCCGGATCAAATTTAAAAATCAAATGGCGAGTTCGGGTTTGCTATAAAGTTAAACTAAGTTAAATTCATAAAAGCTTAAGATATTACTTTGTTTTTTATTGTTCGATAATAAATTTCTTTCTAACTGCGGTTAATGAGTAATATTTATTTATTGAGTAGATATAAATCATACATTACAAGTAAATAAACATCATTACAATTAAAGTTCAAGCAATTTTATTAGCTTAATTGGTTTTATATTGTTTTGATGTTAAATTTCGATGCTTTTTCATTATTTTATGATCATAAATTTGAAAATGTTGCGTAAACAAGCTTACTATATTAAAAAAGTGGAAATACGCTTTCTGTATGTGTGCGTTAATGTATAATATATGTATTTCAATATATATTAAAATGAAATTTTATTTTCCTTATTTTTTAGGATATGTTAGTATATATATTCCTTTTCTTCAGATAGAATAGTTTTCTTCTCTTAGATGTTATTGCAAATTTAACAATAAAAACCAGTGTGAAGTTCAACAAAAGATTCAGACTATAATTTATTGTTCCTTGATACTATACTTCCCTTTCCTAAAACCACCGCTGTCGCTATGAAATTTCAAAATCTGAAACTACTTATGAAAGGGTAAAAAGCTCTGTCTGTATGCGTACTCATCCAATATCAACCAAAAACACCTATATGGCGCGTTTGGCAACAACAAAATGTCTCTATATTTCTTTGTCCCTTTAATTGCATTTTGGCTGGAACATTTGTTATTGCTAAAATCGCAATACAAATTTTTAAATTTTTTAAACGAAATTTCAGATTGGTTGCTATTCTGCGGTTAGTAGGTTTTATTTATATATTTTATGTTTGGTCTATTTATAAACAGTTCAAGTGCAGGAAATAACGCCAACCATAAAAAGTTGCCTAACTGGGGTAAATTTTGAAAATGTTTATATATTTAGAGAGAGAGATTTAACGGAAATTGTGAATATTGCAAAATGTTGTTCTGGGAATATGACCAAAAATTCTAGTTTCAAGAAATATTACTTTCAAAAACGCTTTAACACTTGATACAAAATTTTATCTTGATTAAGTGTTCCAAAGCTAAAAATGTGTGTTTATTACCCAATTGAATAGATTTGTCTTCTATCTTCCTGGGTTGTGACCTTGAACATAACCTTCATCACATTGTTTGGGCCCTTGCATCAGGTAGAAATTTTCATCGCATTCTTTAACAGCGTCCTATCAGCATTATAAATTTCGGCAGTAGTACATATAGCTCTGACGTAACATAATTATTGAAAGGCTACACATTATTATTGAAATAACTTTACTTTAAAGATATATTGATAACAAAACCCAAGGATTTGAACTAGTGAAATAATTTTAAAATAGATCACTATTCACTGATGTTCTTATATAACAGATGCTACATAGGTTATCATGCAAAGTTAATTGGCATCTTAGTAATATCCTCTAAATGTATAAATTTCACATAAAAAATATTTTTGATCACATATTGTAAATTTCAAGATTCAGTTCTTTGTTAAAGTATATGCTGTACCCAACTTTAATATTTTTTGCGATACAAGATTTAAAGACTGTTGCGAAGAAGAAATAAAATTACTATAGAACAATAAGTTTGTTAGAACTATTTTATGTATATGATAGATCAGTGGAAAAATAACTGAAACAAAGATACATTGTATATTCTTCCTGTTATTAAAACAAACAATTCTTTCCTCTCCACATTAATGTTTGAATACGGCTCTCAACAAAAAACAACAATACTTAATGACAGGAAACTTAATTAAGTACAAAAACAGAAACAACATTTTTGCTCTTTGCAAATTCACATGACTAATTTTGTTGCCAGAGTTGTCGAAACAACAAGAAACGGATTACCATTTGCAACGAGTCAACTGCGCGTTTTAATTAACAAGATCCTGGAAGTTTAATTAATTCTATTGAAGCCATTTGTTGAATTTGCCTTGTGAGGATTACTTGATGGCGCTCAGATATTCCATTGATTCGTTCCCTCCTCAACAAGTGCGTTCCTTTTGGCATTGCTTTTTAGCCGACTTCTATTGCAAAATCCCATTTCTAAAGTTTTTGGCTCCACATCCACTTTAATTACATTAGCAATTAACCTAAAACAGAGACGGAGGAGAGGCGAAGAACGTAGCTGTCATTGCTTTTCTAGCATTTTGCAACGTAAACACAAAGGATTTAAATGGTTTGATGGTAACATTTGCAATTTGAAGAATTTTCTCCCACTGCTGTTGGTGCTTAAATAAATGAAAAAATACTAATGTTCGCCCATTTTTAGCATGCATTTAAAGTTAAAAGCATCCTTTCTCGACAAGTTGAATAAGGAAAAATGAAATTAGTTTAAAATAGTTTATTGTGGTAAAAATAAAAAAGAAATATTTTGTTATGAATAATTTGTTATGAAATTTACTTTGTTTAATTTGTTATGAAATTTATTATGGAATATTTATTTAAACTCTACACTGATGTTCGTTTCAAACATAGTTATTCGTAGTCAGAAACCACATTACATTTCTAGATAGTGATACTCTATCAATAAACGAGTACTCCAATATTAATGATTCATTGTTTGAGATAATTAAAACAATAAGGTTATGGCTTATAAATTGTGATGCTAAATATAATCAGGCATTACAAACTGTCGTGACAAACCAATTAAAATTATTATTATACGTTTACAAACTATTGTGCATTGTAATGCATGTTAACAAACAGTATTATGTATGATTGTTAACATTATTTGATCGTTATTCTTATTACACTATGCATGTTAACAAATGGTATTATATTATTTATTATACTATACGATTTTTCATTGTTTTAGGAAATTTTGAGCAATAAAAAAATTATAATTTTTTTATCATATATTAAGTGCTTAATTCTAGAATTTAATTTTCAGTGTTTAATATAATGTTAAACAGCTTTTTGTTTTTATTATAACTAAACTTACAAAATAATGCAATATATATATATATATATATATATATATATACACTGAAGTGACAAAAGTCATGGGATAGCAATATACAAATTTTCAGATGGCAGTAGCATCGCGTAGAACAGGTATAAATGCGCAGTACTTTCGCAGAGCTTTCATTTCTGTTCAAGTTATTCATGTGAAGAGGTTTTGACGTGATGATGACCGCACGACGGGAATTAACAGACTTTGAACGCGGAATGTTAGTTGGAGCTAGACGCATGGGTCATGCCATTTCGGAAATCGTTAGGGAATTCAACATTCCCAGATCCACTGTGTCCAGAGTGTGCCGAGAGTATGAAATTTCAGGTATAACATCCGACCATGGACAGCGCAGTGGTCGACCGCCTGCACTTAACGACTGAGACCGGCGACGTCTGCAAACAATCGTAAATTCTAACAGACAAGCAACACTGCGTCAAATAACCGCAGAAATCAATGTGGGATGTACAAGGAACTTGTCTGTTAGAACTGTGCGGAGAAATTTGGCTTTCTTGGGCTATTCCAGCAGAAGACCGACTCGAGTGCCTTTACTGACAGAACGACATCGCTTGCAGCGACTCTCATGGGCACGTGAGCATATCGGTTGGTCCCTAGATGAATGGAAAACCGTGGCCTGGTCCGATGAGTCACGATTTCAGTTGGTAAGAGCTGATGGTAGGGTTCGAGTGTGGCGCAGACCCCACGAAGCCATGGACCCAAACTGTCAGCAAGGCTCTGTTCAAGCTGGTGGTGGCTCCGTAATGGTGTGGGCTGTTTTTTCATGGCATGGGCTTGGTCCTCTGGTGCGACTGGACCGAACATTGACTGGAAATGCTTATGTTCAGCTACTTGGAGATCACTTGCAGCCATTCGTGGACTTCATGTACCCAAACAACGATGGGATTTTTATGGATGACAATGCACCATGTCACCGGGCCACAACTGTTCGCGATTGGTTTGAAGAACATTCTGGACAATTCCAACGAGTGATCTGGCCACCTAGATCGCCCGACATGAATCCCATCGAGCATTTATGGGACATCATCGAGAGGTCTGTTCGTGCCCAAAATCCTGCGCCATCAACGCTTTCACAATTATGGACGTCTGTCGAGACAGCATGGCTCAATATTCCTGCAGAAGACTTCCAACGACTTGTTGAGTCCATGCCACGTCGAGTTGCTGCACTTCGCCGGGCGAAAGGAGGGCCGACACGATATTAAGAGGTATCCCATGACTTTTGTCACTTCAGTGTATATATATTGCATTATTTTGTAAGTTTAGTATAAGTAATATATATAAGTTTAGTTACTTTTGATATATATATATATATTAAATCAAAAGAACAGTTCACTCCAAGGTTAGTGATTTTCAGAGTTTTCGTGCCTTGTCTGCGGCAAACCTTAATCATCACACGACGTGATAAACTATACCACAAGGGCTTCACCTTGAAAAACAAGTGGAACTCCTGCCTGTTTAGTCACTTCAGAGAAAAATAAAAAAAACAACACTTCTGATTGACTCGTCGCAGAACTCCCTCTTTTTTCACCAAAAGCCTTCTTTCAAGACAATCTGTTAAGAAGGAAGGGGATCAAATTCCCTCACTTCTCATTAAAGTAGGCATTTCTCAGCTCGTGGTCTATCGTCAATCACGATAGAAAACTCACTTTGCACATTATATTTAATCAGTAGTTGTTTCGACCTGTGAAGGTCGCATAGACATTTGCTAATTTTCTGAGTCTCATTATATATAATACCGTTTATCTGCTTTCAGATTTGAGTGACAAGTTGCTCTCATTAGTACAAAACACTAATTGCAGGTAATATAACTACCCATAATACTGCTTGTCTGCTGGAAAAATTTGAGTGATTGGTTGCTATTTTATACTAATCTAATTACATGTATTCCTCTCTCCTAGGAATGAAATGTCAAAACTCTTCTCGTGAGAAAAAAATGCTACACTCTCAAAGCAAATGGTAATCAGTAGGAGCAATATCTGGATAATATAGAGGCAAGTAAGACTTTCTATTGTAGCGTTTCGAAATAGTTTTTGACTGCCTTCGCGAAATACGGGGGAAATTGACATGCATTTCCTGCTGTTCTTCCCTTTTTCTATTCATTGAAAGGATCTTAAAAGCATCAAATGCAATCGAAAACTTTAACCAGTGACGATTTCAATAGGTTAAAGCTGCTCGTGAACCTTTTTCCTCTAACCAGTGAGCTTTCAAATTTCCATCCCCAAATCCCTACTTCGAATCGTTTAAATCAGTTTTGGCAAGTTCTATCTGCTGGTGCACGTTCCTACTTTCACATAAAAATTGTACGAAAATTCGGTGTTCTACAGCTGAATATTTCTTCCATTTAAAACAAAAAAGTAAAACTTTTCGCAAATGTTCTTTTTGATACAACATTTAAAAAAAAGTCAAGAAATTACCTTGTTCACATTTCAATTAACTGAGATATAATGAATATTAAAACCTAATGACAGAAACCCTAAATGATATACCTAAATACCGAATAACTAATGCCTAAATACCTAATACCTAAACCTAATTTTACTTTCGGTTACTGACAGTACTGAAAGTAAAATGAACTACTGTTATTATCTTATTAATTCATATTTATGTTAAAGTTCTAAAAAATAAGAAAAATATAATAAACATATTCTACATAAAATTATCAGGTTAATTAATATATATTGGCTGATTTAATTCTTTATACATAAATTTATTTCATAGTTATTATTTTTTAATTTTGTTCAGGACTGTGTCGTATTGATATTTTTCCTGCAATCAGCCCAAGTGGGTGGCACCGACTAACACTGTTACTCATTTAGCACTACACAGGGAGCACGTATAACTTGAAGATATACTATGTACGCGAGGAACACTACCTCTACAACGCTCTACTGCGGTTTAAAGTGAATTCCGAACCACTACAAAAATTCATGGCACCGAAGTCGAAACCTTGGTACACCAATATATTTATATACACCATTTATTTATATACATTTAAAACCATACACCATATATTATATATACATATAAATCCATAAAACCATGTGAACCTGTGTATATTCTGTAATACATAATTTATTTATATTCATATAAAACCATAAAGCCATACACCATATATTTATAAAAAAACAAATGAAAATATGATTCATAGTATACCGTAACCATTTATCACAAAGGACTTTAAAAATAAAAAACAAAACAGAATTTAATTCAATTTTGTTTTGTATATGTTTCCTAATTAAGTTTCAAATACCTATTTTAACACATTGAATATCAAATTATAGTCACTTTATAATGTAAATGCATATCGTAAAGACAATTTTCTTACTTAGAAGATTTTCACAAGTAATTAAAAACAGAACCCCTTTTTGGATAGGCTATTCACAATTTAACACTCATTTTTTTGTGTCCTGTTCGCAATTAATTGACAAAAATATACGACGACAAATGTATATGAACTCTTCTTTCCCAACTTAAGAAATCAAAAGAAAAAGTTCTAAACTTTTGCGGATGCAGAAAATGTAACCCTTCGCCAGCTCGCTTCGTCCAATTAGAGGAAAGAAAGAGATCCGTGTTCATCCGTGCACGTAAAATAGTTCGTCTATTAAAATTAAATCTGGAACAGAAAATAAAAAATCTTACAGAGGCATTTTTATAAAAGAATAAATGAAGCTATTTGGCCGAAGGCTAGGTTTTTAGAATATTATTTTTATCACTCTTCTAACAAAAAAGCAATTTTAAAGAACTTTTACTGCTTTTTTTTAATATTTTCTATTCCTTATTTCTTCCAGTGATTAGTGATTCATTTTTTTTTTGGCTTTCGTTGTTAAATTAGATTACTTCGGAATTAAATTTCTTGTCCAAACAGGATTGCCTCCACCGCATATTTTCTCTTTATTTCTTTCAACGATTCAAACTTCTTGTCTTTATTGCAGAGAACATAAAATTTGGTGCATTAAAACATCATTATGCCAGATGCTTTAAAATTATGTTTAGTTGTCATATGTTTAAGCAAGCACAACTGAAAGGGATTATTGCATGTTTTTTCTTTTTGTTTCATTTCTGTTAAACGGATTTAGTTATTTTGGCAAATATGAAAATCCCTTTTTTTTTCCTTTGAATTACTCAGAAATTTTACCTTTATTCTCTTTTTAATCTTCTTTTGTACTGAATTAAATATTTTTTTCCGAGCGTAATTCAATTATATGTTCAAAATATTTGGAATATGTCATATGAATGTTGCAAAATATCATATTATAAGCATTGCGTAGTTTTTAAGTTAAAAATAAAGGAGTCAAAAGGGTAGAAAGTTAAAACGTACGAGTAGAAAGTTAAATTTATATGTTGTTTTTATTCAGATTATGTTCTTTAAGCTATAAATTTATAAAAAGGCGAAGTGAGTTTAGTGTCATTATTTACATTTTCATGATAAAAATAAAAATTATGGGAAAAAATTGAAATTGGAATTTTTTTAATATACTGTTGGAAAAAGCAGAATTAAAAAAAAATTATAATTTTGAACTATATATCTTAAATAACTCATTATAATAAGTAAGTTTACCATTGACCTTGGTGGACGAATGACTAGTGTTCTAGGGCCAGATCTACGTGTTCAAGCCCCGGAATTGTGGACCGAAGGCGAGTAACACTACCCTTACAAAGCTTTATTATGGTCTAAAGTGAATTCCAAACCACTACAAACATCCATGACACCGTCGGGAGTCAAACGCCAAATCTTGATACAGAGATCTACACTGAAGTGACAAAAGTCATGGGATACCTCTTAATATAGTGTCGGCTCACCTTTCGCCCGGTGAAGTGCAGCAACTCGACGTGGCATGGACTCAACAAGTCGTTGGAAGTCTTCTGCAGGAATATTGAGCCATACTGTCTCTATAGACGTCCATATTTGGGAAAGCATTGATAGTGCAGGATTTTGGGCACGAACAGACCTCTCGATGATGTCCCATAAATGCTCGATGGGATTCATGTCGGGCGATCTAGGTGGCCAGATCATTCGTTGGAATTGTCCAGAATCAAGAACATGGCAGAAATCCAGAATTTCTTCAAACCAATCGCGAACAGTTGTGACCCGGTGACATGGCGCATTGTCATCCATAAAAATCCCATCGTTGTTTGGGTACATGAAGTCCATGAATGGCTGCAAGTGATCTCCAAGTAACTGAACATAAGCATTTCCAGTCAATGTTCGGTCCAGTCGCACCAGGGGACCAAGTCCATGCCATGAAAAAACAGCCCACACCATTACGGAGCCACCACCAGCTTGAACAGTGCCTTGCTGACAGTTTGGGTCCATGCCTTCGTGGGAACTGCGCCACACTCGAACCCTACCATCAACTCTTACCAACTGAAATCGTGACTCATCGGACCAGACCACGGTTTTCCATTCATCTAGGGACCAACCGATATGCTCACGTGCCCACGAGAGTCGCTGCAAGTGATGTCGTTCTGTCAGTAAAGGCACTGGAGTCGGTCTTTTGCTGGAATAGCCCAAGAAAGCCAAATGTCTCCGCACAGTTCTAACAGACAAGTCCCTTGTACGTCCCACATTGATTTCTGCTGTTATTTGACGCAGTGTTGCTTGTCTGTTAGAATTTATGACTCTTTGCGGACGTCGCCGGTCTCGGTCGTTAAGTGCAGGCGGTCGTTAAGTGCAGGCGGTCGACCACTGCGCTGTCCATGGTGGGATGTTATGCCTGAAATTTCATACTCTCGGCACACTCTTGACACAGTGGATCTGGGAATGTTGAATTCCCCTAACGATTTCCGAAATGGCACGACCCATGCGTCTAGCTCCAACTAACATTCCGCGTTCAAAGTCTGTTAATTCCCGTCGTGCGGTCATCATCACGTCAAAACCTCTTCACATGAATAACTTGAACAGAAATGAAAGCTCTGCGAAAGCACTGCGCATTTATACCTGTTCTACGCGATGTTACTGCCATCTGAAAATTTGCATATTGCTATCCCATGACTTTTGTCACTTCAGTGTATAGTGCTAAGCATTCGGCCATCATGCCTCACAATTCATACTTATTATATTGGTATTCTAAAACTATGAAGCACATTATATTTTACTTTTCCTCAAATTTTATCAATTATTGAATGAGCCTACATTACAGTACATATTCAAAAGACATATTAAAATATCATTCATAGTATACCGTAACCATTTATCACAATAGTATTTGAAATAAAAACCAATAAAGAATTTAATTCAATTTGTGTTATAAATGTTCCCTAATTAAGTTACAAATACCTATTTTAACACATAATGGAATGTTAAATTATAGTCACTTTATAACATAAATGCATATCGTAAAAACAATTTTCTTACACGAAAGACTTTCACAGGCAATTAAAAACAGAACCCTTTTGGATAGGCCATTCACAATTTAACACTCATTTTTTTCTGTCATGTTCGCAATTAATGGACAAAAATACACGACGACAAATGTATATGAAATCTCTCCCAATTTAACAAATCTAAAAAAAAAGTTCTAAACTTTTGCGGATACAGAAAATGTATCCCACCGCCAGCTCGCTTCGTCCAATTAGAGGAAAGAAAAGAAAGAAAGAGATCCGTGTTCATCCGTGCGCGTAAAATAGTTCGTCCCTTAAAATTAAATCTGGAACAGAAAATGAAACATCTTACAGAGGCATTTTTATAAAAGAATAAATGAAGCTATTTGGCCGAAGGCTAGGTTTATAGAATATTATTTTTACCACTCTACTCACGAGAAAGCAATTTTAAAGAACTTTTACTACTTTTTCTGTTATTTTCTATTCCTTATTTCTTCCAGTGATTAGTAATACAATTTTTTTTTATTTTTTTTGTCTTTCGATGTTAAATTAGATAACTCGGAAATTAAATTTCTTGTCCAGACAAGATTGCGTTCACCGCATATTTTCTCTTTATTTCTTTCAACGATTCAAACTTCTTATCTTTATTGTAGAGAAAATAAAATTTGGTGCATTAAAACATCATTATGCCAGATGCTTTAAAATTATGTTTAGTTGTCATATGTTAAAGCAAACACGACTCAAAGGGATTATTGCATGTTTTTACTTTTTGTTTCATTTCTGCTAAACGGATTTAGTTATTTTGGCAAACATAAAAATCCTTTTTTTCCCCTTTGAATTACTTGGAAATTTTACCGTTACTCTCTTTTTAATCTTCTTTTGTATTGAATTAAATATTTTTTTCAAGCTTAATTCATTTAAATTGTTCAAAGTACTTGGAATATGTCATTTGAATGTTGCAAAATATCATATTATAAGAATTGCATAGTTTTTAAATTAAAAATAAATTGGTCAAAAGATAATAACATGCGGAAAGTTAAATTTATATGGGTTTTTTTCTTTTTACATTAAGTATGTTTCTTTAAACCATAAATTTTCATGTGAGATTAGTGTCGATAGATAATTTTTTCTTCATAAAAGTTAAAATGATAAAAAAATTGAAATGGGTATTTTGTTCTGTTGAAAAAAACAAAATTAAACAAAAACACATATTTGAAATTTGCCCATAAACCCTCTACTTTGAAGAAGTTCTCTGTCAACATCTTTCGACGTGCTCTGCATTCAAAATTGATGTAGAGTATTACTTATCATAACATTATATTCGCCATAAGATAATTAGTCGTAACATAATATTATTCATAACATAACTAATCATATCATATATTACCAATCATTAATATAAGAATAATGATATGTTTGGAGATCTCGCGGAAAAAAATATCTTGTTGGCAAACAATTACTTTATTATAGACAGTTATGATTCATATGCCTTTATTTCTCCACCAAAATTATTTATCCTGTAAAAATCTCTATTAAGCGCAAATACTGTTTGACGCATCATATACGGGTAACTGTTTTTCTCATTTATTGCAGGAGAAATGAAAAACTTCAAAGTTATATAAGTCACAATTCAATTCAACAATTCAATAAATATATAATTTAATGTAGCTGCAATTTTTTTAAAGCCAGCATTTATACTGAACACATATTTTGAAAAAAAAAATAAAATACAATAAAATTAATCGAAAAAATAATCACCGGATGCATATCTCTCAAAAGTCTCTATAAAAAATATGTAAAAAAAATGAAATTCTTCTTCTTCCCAAAAAGGACAAAAAGATTCTTTTTAAAAACTACATATTTTATCCTGATTTTTATGTTATCACTTTGTAAAGAATAACAAGGTGGTTTTAAAACTCGCACAACGCTTGTTAAAAGTTAACGAAGTCTTCAAAAGGACTTGAAAGAGTAAAAGATGAAAAGAGAGTATGAGAGAGAGAGAGAGAGAGAATAACTTTCCAAGAAAACTCTGCATCGCCATAAATTTCTTTGAATTGTCGAATAAGATCTTCCAACCGAGGGTTCCAATCCGATCTCCCCAACCCCGTCGTCTCAAACGGCAGGAAGTTATCGCATATGACGATCTTGTGATGAACGCGCCGAACATTAACTGGCACTGGAAAATGGAGGACCCACCGAAGTTGCCAAAGTAACAAAAGCTATTCCGAAAATTTTCATCAATTTTCTTTCGCTGGTATAGTAGTGGCACATGAATTCAAAATGACTCTTTTACAAATGGGTTGGCAAAGCTTATCGTATAACTCATGCTCCTCCCATCAAGGCTAAACATATTTAATCATCTTAGTTCAAAGTTAAGGAAAAATTTTGAGCAGGAAAGTGCCTCGAGATCCATCATTTCCTTGAAAAATTTCCCCCTTTACCTGGATTTATTCTTTGCCGTGATAACGGCTCTTTTCCAAAGTCTGAAAGTGGTTCGCGATTTTTCTATTGTTTTAAAAGGAAGGAGAGGGTCGTATTTGAGGAAAGGAAGGATGAAGGAAACTTTTAGAAGGGTTATTATACCCCGTAATAAAAAAAAATTTCTTTTAGGGTCGTAAATTTGGGTGGAAGAGGAGAATTTTTTTTTTTTTTTTTAAATCGTTTCCTTTAAATCTGAAATTTATAGCAGCGTGGATATCTTTTTGCCGCATGGTCCAATAATACTTATTTAGAAATAAAATTAATACAATATTTTTATGAAAATACTTTTGAAGCTTTAATTTCACTGCTTTAATAATAGTTATATAATACTATTAATTACTTCATTGTTTTATCTAGCATCGAGATGACCTTCAGTCAGGAGTATTCCATTTAATATTGTTTCAAATTCTTTTAACTTGGTTATACAGAAAACTTCATTCCTCCATGAGTTCTTTATATCAACAATTAAGGCCATCATATATGCACAACTGGCCGCAATGTTTGCAACAAGGAACTTATTGGTACCAGATACAGTTTGAGGTAGTTTCTCGGGAAATTAGCTTCGTAATCTAATACACGATCATATTTAAAATCAACTTATTAGTTATGCACTCCTCAAATTCATCATAACGCTATTATTTGTTGGGTCTTCACGGAATTTTCAACATTGACAAATAAAAACATTATCCCTTCGCAATTGTTATATGTTTTAAGCTAAAGGTCGTTGCGCCTTAGAAACCCTCTTCATGTCCGAAGTCCAAACAAAAGTATGCATAAAATTTCAAAGGAAATTTCATCACCATTGGATTTCAGGGAATTTCTCTTTTTTAGTTTCAAGCATTTCTAATACACGATCATATTCTATGTGATCGTATTAGCTATACAAACAAAATTTTGAAACTTAAAAAAAGCGATGTAAAATATTAATGTAATGGAAATATTTTAGCAAATAATAGTTTGATAAATAAATAATTTCTTGTAGCCTCAATTTTTTTAAAGCAGTCATTTCTATTGAATAAATGTTTTGTAAAAAAAAGTTATATACAATAAAATTTTTCGTAAAAATGATCACCGAATGCATATCTCTCAAAAGTGAAAAACATGTAATAAGTGATTATTTAAAACCTTTGAAACCTAAAAAAGTCGATAGAAAATATTAATGTATTGGAACAATTTCAGCAAATAATAATTCAATAAATAAATAATTCCTTATAATTGCATTTTTTTAAACAAGCATTTCTACTAAACACATACTTTAAAAAAATATATACAATAAAATTGATCGTAAAATTGATCACCGGATGCGTATCTCTCAAACGTTTCACATACAAAAAAAAAAAAATATATGTAGAAAAATGAAATTCTTCTTCTTCCCAAAAAGGAAAAAAAAAAGATTATTTTAAAAACTACATATTTCATCCAGACTTTTATGCTATCACTTTGTAAAGAGTAACAAGGCGGTTTTAAAACTCGCACAGTGCTTGTTAAAAGTTAATGAAGTCTTCAAAAGGACTTAAGAGAGTAAAAGATGAAAAGAGAGTATGAGAGAGAGTGAGAGAATAATTTTTCAAGAAAACTCTGCATCGCCATAAATTTCTTTGAATTGTCAAATAAGATCCCAACTGGGGGTTCCAATCCGATCTCCCCAACCTCAACCCCCGCATCTCAAATGGCAGGAAGTTATCGCATATAACGATCTTGCGATGAACGCGCCGAACATTAACTGGCACTGGAAAATGGAGGACCCACCGAAGTTGCCAAAGTAACAAAAGCTATTCCGAAAATTTTCATCAATTTTCTTTCGCTGGCATAGTAGTGGCACATGAATTCAAAATGCCTCTTTTACAAATGGGTTGGCAAAGCTCTTCGTATTGTTCCTCCGGTCAGGGCTAAGCATATTTAATCATCTTAGTTCAGAGTTAAGGAAAAATTTTGAGCAGGAAAATGCCTCGAGATCCATCATTTCCTTGCAAAATTTTTTCCTCCTTTACCCGGATCGATTCTTTGCCGTGATAACGGCTCTTTTCCAAGTCTGAAAGTGGTTCGCGATTTTTCTATTGTGTTAGAAGGAAGGAGAGGGTAGTATTTGAGGAAAAGGAAGGATGGATGAAACTTTTAGAAGGGTTATTATACACCGTCGTAAAAAAAAATTCCTTTAAGGTTGTAAATTTGGATAGACAAATGATTTTTTTTTAGTCGTTTCCTTTAAATCAGAAATTTATAGAAGCGTGGATATCTTTTAGCCACATGCTCAAATGATGTTTATTTAAAAATAAAATTCAAACAATATTTTTATGTAAATACGCTTTAAGCTATAATTTCACTGTTTTAATAAGCTAGGAATATAATACTATTAATTATTTCTTTGAATTTGAACAACTATTTTTACAACTTTAGCAACTCTACAACTACTACAACTATTTCTATTTCAAGAACTACAGAGACATTCCATATGGTATCGTCTCACATTCGCTCAACTCGTTATACAGAAATTTCATTCCTCAATAAATTCGTTATACCAACAATTAATGCCATCATACACAACTGGCAGCAATGTTTAAAACAAGGAACACATTGGTACCAACTACAGTTAGAAGGTTTTCCTCAGCAAATTATCTTCATAAATTTCTAATACATGATCATATTCAAAGTCGACTTATTTACTATACAATCTTCAAATTCATCATAACGCCATTATTTGTTAGGTCTTCATGGAATTTTGTGGATTGGCAAAGAAAACAAAATAGCCATCCGCAATTTTTACTTGCTTTATTCTAAAGGTCGTTGTACCGTAAAAACGTTCTTAATATCCAAAGTCCACACAAAAAGTATGCATAAATTTACAAGGGAAACTTCATCAGCATTTAATTACAGTAAGGGGATTTATTTTGTTTGTAATGTAATATATAAATATTTTCATTAAAATGAAAATTCAATGAAGATGTGTGTTCTGACGATGGTAATGACACTCTACGAGCCAGAAGCGAAGGTCAGTTGGATTCTAGACTTTGACCTGAGAAGATAGTTCTCTCTTTGTCGCTATAGCGGAAGTAGGAAGCAGAAAAATTCCCTAAATGTTAATTTGGTAATCAAAATAGCGAGAAAAGTGATGCATTATATAAGCTACACATAATAAAAATATAATCCAACAGTGTAAAATGATTTGAAATTTCAAATATAAACTCATTAGCGGAGAGCGTGAGTTTGTTTGAACAAGCAAGCTAAAAATTCATAGCATTATGTTAATAATAATAAAACTTACATTTGAACTAAGGTTATATTAAGCATTAAATCATTTCATCACTAAGCAGTTTTTCTTTAAAATAAAACAAGAAGTTTTTAATTGTATAGCCTGCGATTCTTTCATTAGAGAAATGTGAAAGTAACAATAGCTTTGAAATATCTTGTAAAAAAAACATAACACATCATCTTTTTCATAGTGTATGCAAACGATATATATTAATTTTTTGCAGAAAAATATTTTAGAATATTTAAATGTTAACCAAATAGAAATTTTCTTTTCTGCTTCCTATGTTATTCAAAGTGAAATAATTTATAAAATTGTTATGCTGTTTGTTATAATTTGAATTTTTTTCTGAATTTTTTTCTGAATTCTTTTCTGTGTTGAATTGTTAATTAAAATTTAATTGATTGAAAAAACATTTAAAATTTTTATTGAATCACAGGAAGAAGGTTGGAAGTAGTAACATTCATCCGAAGGAGTATAAAAAAGGTAGGATGAAAGTAACTTGCAAAAATATTATAGTCCGACATAAAAGCTTTTTTATTCTTCCTTCCTTCCTTTTCAACCAGTTTGTATAGTTCTATTAAACTTTTATAACATTTTAAAAGCATAACTTAAAAATAATTTTTTTAAAAGTATCATAATACTTCCATGCCAAGTAGGTAAAAATTAGCATTGGTCTATGTTTGTGGTTCCATTATTCTTAATCAGTATTATTAATAGCTTTAGTTCATATTAAATAATGCTTATTAAATTATTTCTAATTAAAGTAATAAATGATTGAATTTATTTGTACATAATATTTATTTTGCATAATATTTAAAAAAAAAAAAAAATTAAATTATGTAATACACACACAACAAGTAATATGTACACACAGTAATATGTAATATATAGAATGAATTATGTATATATGTTATTATATATTAAATTTGTTTTCAGTTTTTTAATAAAAACTTATAGTGAGACAATCGTATATAAAAGAGCATTTTAGTTTCGTGAGTGACCAAAAAAGTTTTTTCTTCTTGATTTTTTTTTGTGTGATATGGGCACTCAATGGACTATTCATAGCCTTAAAAAATTCTGTCAACTATTTCAATCTCAAAATACACAAAAACACTCGTATCTTTCTTTGACAGCAGGTAGAATCTCTTCTGATGAATGATAGAAAGAATCTACTGGATGGTAACTGGATCGATAGAATGACATAAACCAGTCCGTGTACAAGACCTTTTCACTTTTTAGTTCACGGCTTTCGGATTTAAAAGCAACCGTCTACTGAAATAAAATTTTAGTTCTTTATTGATATTAATGGAGAAATTCCCCAGTAACAAAAAGTATTTTCTAAAACAAAATTATTTTTTGTCATATGAATTTTATTTCAAGTATTTAACGTGTTAATTTCTCAGTCCTGATTGACTGGAGAAATTTGAAATTCATTAAGTTAAAACGAATAAAATAATTTTATTTTTTTAATAAATAATTGAATTATTTTCCTAACACATGTGCAAATATTTTTTTAAATAGGCTTTAATTACTTTCAAACAATTGTCAGGAAATATTATGCATTCTAAACCTTTTAAACAATGTTGAGAACATTGAGATTTATTGATTTTATAAAAATAAATTATATTTATTACGATGCCTTTTAGTAAATAAATTTAAGATAATAAAAATAAATTCCATAATTATATTTTTCTTATTTAAAAATCAATCACTTTTAAATTAAATAGAATTTGCATAAATAGTTTAAAATTACTTTTAAGGCATAGAAATTTATTTAAATAACTGCTTTGATAACATTTATTTAAAATAATAATAGGTAAAAAAAATTTTTTTCTCATATATATTAATTCTATGGATTACCATTAAAAGAATTTTAAAAGATTAACTTAAATAATATCGGAAAACGATTTTTGTACACTCATTAATTAAAACATTTTAAACATAAATAAAATATAAATCTGACATACATAATATTTAATTCGACGAATCTAACAAATTTAGGTTAAGGCTTAGATTAATTTATTTAAAAAATAATAAAACACATAAGATTATTTACGATTAATTTATTTAAAAAATAAATAAGCATTATAGTTAATGTTTATTAGTTTACAAAAATTGATTTAAAAAAAGTTTACGCAGTTTACAAAAATTGATTTAAAATTTAAAAAATTTGCCCTAAACTTTCAATCCATTTCCATTACAATTATAAATCTTCCTAATGATTTCACACACATATATATATATATTATGTATATATAATATGTATATATAGATGTATGTACATGCATTGGCTTACACTCTTATTTAAATATCTATTGTCATACAAACTTTTCTATGGTGTTTTATGATATATATTTTACATAGTTTTTATAAAATCGTATAAATCCATTCAACAAAAAAGTGAATTTTCAATTACTCCTTCATAATATCTATCTTTACCAAATCTTTACAATAATTTATTAATAGAATTTGATAGATAAATGATCACGATCGCTGAGAGAAAGAATTCTTAACCAATATTCATCAGACGAAATTATTTCTCTATAGCAGTCCAACTATAATGATTACTTCCATAGTCTAGAGCAGAACAATTGAAAGCCTTCCTTCCGCATACAACTACCTGAAATCTATGCTGCAGGCAGGGAGAAAAGACGTTAACTAAATTTCTCCGATTGTACCAAAGGATTTCAGTTACAAAGGGAATTTCTCGTGGACCCTCTTGTGCGGAAACTATCGCAAACATTACCGAGATCACAAAGACAAATGGTATTTGTTATCAGGTTCGAGGAAAGCCCTTCAGAATCGTGAGAAGGAATGAACATCGGAGGATAAATGCAGAGCACTAAACTAAATTATCGCTACAACCCAGATATCCTTAAACTGTCATTCCTGCTTAGAATAGGCATCGTTGTTTACCTGCATTTGAACGCTTGGTAAGAGGAAGGAGTAATGTATTGGTGGATACCACTACACCACCATTGGATTTTATGTGATGTAATTTAAGGATATTTACGTTGGCAATGTTTTTTAATATCAAAAATTCGAATCATTTGGTTTTTTAATGCTAGTATCTTCTTTTTCTAATATCATCTCTGATTTGGCATCATTATTTGCAATATGGCTGAAAAGCAATAAAGACAGTTTTATTCATAGTGAACAATTGCAAGCCTGATGCACTGTACTTGAAATTGATATAAAAAAAGAAAGAAGAAAAGCAGACAATCGTCTTTTCTGAGGATCGACAACCTTAAGCACTTGAAGAAAATAACAGATTCTTCGTATTTTGAAGAAAATAGAATTTAAGACACTTTATGTAACATTCTTACATATCGACATCTTAAGACACATGAAGAAAATAACAGATTTCACATATTTTGAAGAAAATAGAAATTAAGGCATCTTATATTACAATACTGAATAAACGGTTTACTTTCCTATATGTTAAGTTTTATTAACTATGATAAACAGAAATTAAGACATATTAAGTAACAGTACGGAATAAACGGATTACTTTCCTAGATGTTCTGTTTTATTAACCGTTATAAATAGAAATTAAGCCAACTTATGTTACAAAATTGAATAAACGGATTACTTTTCTAGATGTCTCTTTTATTAATCGTCATAAATAGAAATTAAAACAGCTTATGTTGCAGCACTGAATAAACGGATTACTTTCTTAGATGTTCTGCTTTATAAGACATATATTATATATTTTTATTATACAGAAATTAAGACAACTTATGTTACAGTACTGAATAAACGGATTACTTTTCTAAGTGTTTTCTTAACTGTTATAAATTGAAATTAAGGCACCTTAAGTTACTGAATTCAATAAAAGGATTATTTTCCTTGATGTTCTGTTTTATTAAGTGTTATGAATGAAATTAAGGTACCTTATGTTACAGTACTGAATAAACGGATTACTTTCCTAGATGCTTTGTTTCATTAACTATTATAAACAGAAATTAAGACACCATATGTTACAGTATTGAATTATCAGATTACTTTCCTAAATGTTCTTTTTTTATTAATTATTATAACAGAACATCCTTCAAAGTAATCTGTTTTTTTCTTACTGTGTTAAAGTGCGCATTTATCTATTTTAATTTGATTATAGTTATTATAAACTGCAATTTTAAATTCTTTTTAATTTTAAACAAATTTAAAAAAATTAAAATAAAAACTTTCATATTTTATTGAAATACTACTACAAAACAAAAAAATATTCGTTTATTGACCTTTTTTACAATTTTAATGATTTTTCCTACAATTTTTTTATGCAACTTGAATAGAAATAGAAGGAATAATTTTAAAAAAGATTTTAAATTTTGTGAAAAAAAGAAACCTTAAGTTATTGAATTTAATAAAAGGATCATTTTCCTTGATGTTCTGTTGACTATACTTGAGTATTGCTATGCAATTATTATATATTTATTGCTGAAATTAAATTTACATTATAAAGCATCTTAGAGATTATTAAACTTCGTGTAATCAATTTTAAATTAAATTCAGTGACTCAATAAACATTGAAGCCAGTAATTATATCATTATAATTTATACAATGATAAAATAGATCACTAATTATATCGATTATTAAAATGAATTGCATATTCCCATAAATCTGTTATACGGTACATTTTAAACCATGCACTTTAATTATAGTAGAATTAACAGCTGTATGCAATTCTGATTAATTACCTCGTAATTAGTCTAACAAAATAAAACAACCGGTATTATTATAAATCATAATTTGTTTCTACATATTAAGTGTAAGCTAAATAGCAATGATTATAGTTATTTAAATACAATTATTAATTGAGGTAATAATAAAAAAAATAATTTCTCCAATGAAGTAAAGATTGCACATGCTTTCATCCAAATTATTCCGTAAGATGAAGAAGACATTATTAAAAATTACATTATTTTGGCTAAATTGTACAACAATAATTTAATAGTATGTAAATATTTGAAGGAGACTAAAATTTTTCTAAAATAAAGTTACATACTTATATATATATATATATATATATATATATATATATATATATATATATATATATATGTGTGTGTGTGTGTGTGATTGTGTGTGTGTGATGTGATTGTGTGTGCGCGTGTGTGGCTGGCTGGGTACATGTGAAAAATCTGAAAATTGCTATAAAATTATTAAATTTATTATCAAAAACTGTTTTCGTTAATTTGAAATCAGCTACGTTGCAGACAGTTAATAAATCTTTAAAGAGAAATACTGAAAATAAAAGTAGAATAATTTTACTGTTGGTTACGTTACTGTAGAAGGAAACTATATATGTAGTACATTTATATTTCTTTCTATTAATTATTTTATTGTTACATGGTGTTTTGGGGATTTTAGTTTCGAGAAAGTTATGCAAAGGCAAATCACAGACAACTATGTTTTATTAAAATACTTAGTATTGAACGACAAACGCAAGCAAGAAAAACTACAAATATTTAAAGATCAAATGCTGTAATAAAAGAGGTTAATAAACTTCACTGCATTAAAGCAAGGTAGGAAATCTTTATTGTCAGCTTTGAGTTTAATTTAATTTCCTGTCAAGTTAACAGTGATGGCAATAAGACAGTTCAAAACAAAGAGAACACAATATATACAAGTAACTAAATTTAGTTTATATTCTCATCGCCGAGTGACTAGCGCTTTGGCTCTCGATGACACAAGTTTCGGATTCGAATAGAGGCGCTGCCGTGGAAGTTTGCAGTGATTCGGGATCCATTTTGAACTGTATGTTCCGGACTAATATAACTGCAGAGCGTTGGGAGTTGGGACTGACAACCCTATTGCGTAAAAAGAAAACAACTCCTGTCTCGAAATCTACAGAAGGCCTTGGCCAATCATGGGAGCATTGGGCCAATAAAGAATTATATATATATATATATATATATATATATATATATATATATATATATATATATATATATATATAAGTTTATAACCCCATAGCAATTTTTATTCACATGTGCTAATGATCGTGCAAAACAATCCTTAGTGCCAGAAGTTCTAAAACACAGCTTACTATATAGAATACAAAATCGAGTTAATAGTAGGGGTATAGCCAATTCTAACTTCTTTATAAATGTCCCAAACTTCAATTCCTTTTAGAAATCAGGCAATTTATGAATTCCCCTTCCCTCCCCAGCAAAGTTATTTTAGGCCTTTAAACAATCCCTACGATTTATAGTAGTCATAAAACTACTGGTAAAAGAAAATGCCATGAAGATATGTGCATTATTCTAACCTAAAATTTCTGCTGCCATTTTTTTTGTCGTGGAAGATAAGTAGTAAAGGCCTGGATGTGCCCAGATGAACATATTTCGAGAATATTATTAAACAGTGATTCATCGTAGAATAGAATGATCCCTAATTCGATCTCTTACCCAAAGTTAACTTTTACTGCAGAATGCAAAATGGCTTCCTTGTGAGCAACAATGAAAGGTTTAAACACAAACACCAATTCATTTCGCAAACTTTTTCAGCATAAGAATTTTGACTTTTGAAATTCTCCCGTTGGTATTTTGACATGTTTTTGTAGAATGAAAGCATTTCACGTTATGCTTACATCATATGAATTAAACGTGAGAAAGCGAAAAAAAAATTAAATTTGTTGAGTGGTGTGAGAGAAAGTAAGACATAAATTGTTAGCTGTGTTTCTAAAATATGTTCTTCTCGGTTTGCAGTATGTATACGATGAAGTATTCGACACTAAAGATTTACATCTTTTGTAAAAGCACTATTCTTATCTATACTACACAAGAAAACAATAAAGTATAGTAATACTCTTAATTTTAAATACTCTCGTAATTGTCTAATGTTCCTTGACTTCTTCAGCAGCTTCGAATATGATGCCTGAACCAACATTTTCAGACATTTCATCAAGATATAGTTTTGTTTTCTTTATGCAATTTGTATCTTTGCAAAATAAAAACAAGCATTTTTTGTTTTGTGTATGAAAAATTAAGTGATGTAAAATGGAAATTGGCAAGTTTAGGAAACCTAAGTTTTCTTAATGAGCCTCCACTTGCTATCTCCTTGTTTTCTAACTAAGAGTAGAAAGTTTCTTTCGTCATTCTTTCCCTCTTTTAGATATTTTGGTTTTATTTTCCTTTACTCATCTTTTTTTTTCTTTTTAAATTACAGTACTTAAGTGACATCCCTATGGTCTTGAGGAGTGTTTTAAGAATAGCTAGATTTGAAGAAGTTTTTTTTCTTAGAGTTGGTTAAAGAATAGTTCATTGGAAAAAAAAATTGAGTAGTTGATAAAAGTTAATAAATACTTTATATTATAAATTTGGATTAGCAATAAGTTAAACTCATAATTAATATTTTTTGTTTTGCAAATATTTTAAATGTATGCTTTAGTTAATATAATTAATATTAAAATAATTAAAATATATATTTTTTTAAATTTATTAAAATATTTTTTTAATTTTTAAAGAATTTAATTTGTGTATGTTATCCAAAAATTATATATATATATATATATATATATATATATATATATATATATATAATCCAATGATTGTTTTAAAAGCCAAAATAATTATTAGAAACAGTATGTTGATGATAAATGTCAGCAAAATAATTGAAAAAATACATAAATCATTATTTCTGAAATTCCCACATTTTAAAAACTGTTCATAAAAACGATTCTCCTCCCCATACTAAAAAAAACTATTAAGAATGATGCAGAGAGGCAAATGAAGTTAAAGGAGAGAAAGGATTGTTGGTGAAAAAAAATTATTAAAAATACTCTAAAAATTGATAGTCAATTAACTAAAAACAATTTGGAAAAATGTTTTTGACGGTACACATAAATAACATAACACTAGAGACTACCTTTTGTCCTTACGAACATCAATTTTCAATCAACAAAAAGCATTCATATTCTCTTATTTCACAAATTTCTTCGTAATGCACTAAAGAAGAGAATATTTTGTATATAACATATTTTAATTACATTTCTTATAAATAACAGTATCTGCTTTAAGCCAAACAAATCAAATAAAAAGTTTTTTTGATTTTTTTTTTACAATTTCAGACCACATATTTTTACAAAATACTATTGTAAAGATCATGAATAATTAGTAGTCCTCTAAAGTTATTAAATAGAAATAGTTTCTAAGTTCAATTATATATAAAAATAGGGTATAAACTTCTGTATTCAAAATACTATCTAATTATTTGCTTGCTTTGTAAAGTCAAAAAATAACTTACAAATCGATTGAAATATCCTCATATTGAAATAGAAACGTTTCAAGATATCCCACATCAGAATCTAAACATATCTTGCAAACTATCTCCATGGTGTAAAATGGTAAACTATATGTTATTAACTATTACTTACTACATCCAATAAGCACAAAACAATAACTAGTATCATACTAGGTGTGTTTACTGAGTTGTAATAACCCCGAACTGAGCAGTAGATCGGAAATGCGAGGACATATCGTTACATTTGTGGATATATCATTACGGCAAACCTCATTTTCATGTAATGATCACCAATTTCGCAACTATTACCCAGATGCAATTATTTCAAGGGGCAATCGGAGATGCGCCATTATAACCCTACTTGTGATTGAGTTCAGAAGTGAAGGCAGCCTTCAGAATAATTCCCTTGGAGTTGTTATCAGTAATACTCGGATACAAACCTCGAACAATTCTGTCCAGATGCGATGGTTAACTCCCTGCTTAATCTCACATTTTGAAAGTGTAAGGCTCTTCATGTTTGTTCGTTGGCCTCAATGAATGCATATCTTAATAGGGAAAGACATTGAACAGTTAATGCTGGTGCTGTTGGGTGATTTAAGGGAATCTGTTTGAAAGGAAATATCTGTTGATTATCCTGCTTTTGGATTAGAGCATATAAATTTTGTTTTCTTTGAAACAATTGAAATGAAACATAAATTTTGTTTTTAAACAATTATTATGGAAGAAAATATAAATTTTGTTTTTTAAATTATTATTATGGAGCAAAACAAAAATTTCGTTTCTGAAATAATTATTATGGAAAAATTTTTGTGTCAATTGTTTCTTAAGCTGAAAAAAAATTATACCTCAATTTATTTAAAAATTAGAATCAGCAATCGGATTGAAATAAGAATCGGAAAGAAAATTTATTTTTAGATTCAAAATTTTCTCACTTAATAAAATAGTTCGTATTAACAATAATAATAATAGTTTTAACTCTATAAAAATAAAATAAATTGATAAATTAATTATATTTTTTAAAGTGTTTTTGGTAATAAATAACTAAGCAGATAAAAACATGATAAAAAGTGAATGCTAATTGTTTTTAATATGAAGAATAAATGAAATACTTTTATGTCACAAATTGAGTGAACGAAAAATAAAAGAACAGTTAATAATTCCAATTCAATATCAGTTGAAATGCATTATATGTTAGAATCTTATCAATTATGCTCAGATCTACGTACAATAGATTAGCCCTATTGGAAATATATGAATATTATAAATATATTAAATTATCCAAATATTTTTAACCAAACAAAATTTAAGTAACAATATAAAAAGATGGTTAAAAATTTATAAAAATGAATGCTAATTGTTGAAAACGGAAGAATAAATGAATATACCGGTTTTTAGATCACAAAAGTGAACGCATCATAAAAGAACGGTTAGTAATTGGGTGGGTGACCAGTTGAACATGCCGTTAAATTTGGGACCTGAATGGCCGAGTGTCTAGTGCTCTGGCGCTCGGTGCCACAGGTTTCGGGTTCGAAATCCCGGCGGTGCCATGGATGTTTGAAATGGTTCGGAATCCAAATTTAAGCCATAGGTCCCGGTCTTTATGACTATAAAAAGTCACGGAGCAAAAATTTATAAGGGTGCTCCATACAACTGAAAATTTGTTCCCTTCAATCATGAGTCCATATGAATCGTTTAGCCAAGTGGGATAAGAAACAAAACAACAACAACAAACACATAACAACATATAAAATTGTCTACAAATTAAATTTTCACAACTCCTAAGCAATAACCAAATCATTAATGATAGCAATATAAATAAATCATAGATATTGTAAAATTAAGATCAAGAAAAATTTAACAAAATGTTTAAGTGGAAAAATTATTTTTACTTGCCAAATATCTTTGTTTTGATAATTTATTACATTTATTGGAATGAAATTATATTTTAAGCTTTTTTTCTTATTTTTTTTATTTTCTGATGTAATTCTCCAAGACTTATAAATGTTTATTTAAAGGATAAAAGAAATAAAGTTTCAATGAATATTTCTTCAAAAATTATTTTTTTATTTGTTTCCTTATAATCATATTATAGCAACACTACAATTGTTAAGTTGTAAAAAGGCGAGATAGAAACAAAATTTCCTTTTTCTATTTTTTTCAAAATTCCTTTTCTCCAAATAAAATAAGGCAGAGCTCTATTTTGTAAACATTCTCCCAAAATTGGATTGATCTGGAAGGAAACAATTGCTCCAGGAGAAATATTTGAAGCTCAAAATATATTATTCAAGTAACAAACGGATACAACTCATGATTTTCCTGGTCAACTCTTAAAAACCATTTTTCAGAAACCGAGATATATTTCTCGATATAATCTTCTCAATAGAAGATAAGATATTCTTCGAAATCGCATCCAATAAAAATGAAAAAGAAAGAGAAAACCTTTTTTTCCCCATTCGGTTTTGGGAATAGTGCCAGAAGTTATGCAAATGAATATGATTGGTACATATGAAAGTAGTGTTCGCTGCGTTTTGTAAAAAAAAAAAGAAATATGAAATGAATAATTTTAAGAAAATCAAATTATTACAAATTTATTGATTAATAATATAAAAAAAACATTCTAAAGGTTTCTTTATCGAACTAAATTTTAAAATCCTGATCAAATTAAGAAATCAAAAGGCTAGTTTCGATGTGATGTAAAATTAAAATAATTTAAAAGCAACGCAAAAGTTACAAAATATGACTGTGCTTTTTGTTATTACCATAATACATTTGTTCTTGACTGTTTTTAATGATTTATATTTGTTTATTTTACAGAAATCATACATTACGAATTATTTATTAGCTTAATTGGTTTTGCATTGCTTTGATGTTTAATTTCGATGCTTTTCCATTATTTTCTGATTGATAAATTTGTAATTAAAAACACAAGTATATATTTAAGTGGAAATATTCTGTGTGTATTTGTAACGTAATGTATGATAAATATGTATCAATGTATATTAATATGAAATTTTCTTTTCATTACTCTTTAGCGTAGGTTTATATATATTATCCCATATAACCCAGTGTTGGATGACTTCAGAAAACAGAGCTTATGAACTCTTTTTGATTCAAGTCTGTTCAAAGCACCATCATCGTTTTCGTAATAGAGTATATTATTCTTTTCTTAGGCGGCATTGGAAATTTAACAATAAAAACCAGTGTGAAGTTCAAAGAAACATTCAGACTATAATTTATTTCTCCCCGATACTATATTTCCCTTTCCTAACTCCACCAGTCTCTATCAAATTTCGAAACCTGAAACTGCTTATTGACATGGCTAAAAAAGGGTGACCTGTCTGATTGTTTCCTTAGTCATACAATGTCAACCAAAAAAACCTAATCCCACGTTTGGCGATAACAAAATGTCTCTATATTTCTTCTCTATGATTCTTTCTCTGTTTCTTTAACTGCAATGAGGTCGGAACAATTTTAGATTGATTGCAATTCAGCGGTTAGTATGTTTTATTTTCTTATTTTATGTCTTGACACATCTACAAAAAGTACAACAGTATGAAAAAATAACATCAAACATGAAACATTTGCCATGCATTCGTCATTGCATGTCGCCAAATTTTATTAATTTCTTTTTTATAATTTTATTTTGACAGGCAATTTGATTATTTTTAGTGTTAATCAGTTTGGCTAACCAGTTTCACAGTTGGCATTGTATTATAAATATTCTGGTCAATTTTGGCGAAATTTGGATATAAATTGAGTAAATATATATGCAAATACTCTCAAAATATTTTGATGCATAAATAGAGAGAGATTTAACTGAAGT
The DNA here is from genome assembly GCA_021605075.1 of Caerostris darwini. NCBI lineage: Eukaryota > Metazoa > Arthropoda > Arachnida > Araneae > Araneidae > Caerostris > Caerostris darwini. The sequence continues at coordinate 27,273 of BPLQ01008155.1, forward strand.
TGTGAATATAGAAAAGAAAGATTACTTTCAATTCACGAAAGATTACTTCAGAAAGTTTTTTAACACTTAATATCAAATTTTATATTGATTAAATGCCGCAAAGCTAAAAATGTGTAAAAGAATTGTGAAAAAAATGTGTGACAAATGTACAAAATATTTATATAGAGATCTCTATTTGAATTAAAGGAAAACATAGAGAAACGTATGTGAAATGTTGTTTTTACTAATGCATATAATTAAATGAAATAATTTTATTTTAAAGAAACATTGATACCAATTCACAGTCTTTAAATCAATGAAATAATTTTCAAAATAACTTACTATTCACTATGCTTATTCACTAAAGCTCTTAAATAACAAATGCTACATAGGTTATTTAGGAAAGTTAATTAGCATCTCAGTAATATCCCCAAATTGTATACGTTTCACAAAAAAAAAATATCTATATATATTTGTTTACATACTGTAAATTTCAAGATTTAAATATTTTTAAATTTTTAAACTGTACCCAACCTTTTTTAGGGAAGGAGTACAAGATTATTACGAAGAACAGATAAAAATACTATAGAAAAACTAGTTTGTTAGAACAATTTTATGTGTATGATGGATCAGTCGAAAAATAACTTAGACAAAGATACATTGTATATTCTTCCTGTTATTAAAATAAACAATTCTTTCCTCTCCACATTAATGTTTGAATACGGCTTTCAATAAAAACAACAATACTTAATGACAGGAAACTTAATTAAGTAAAAAAATAGAAACAACATTTTTGCTCTTTGCAAATTCACATGACTAATTGTATTGCCAGATTTGTCGAAACAACAAGAAACGGATTACCATTTGCAACGAGTCAACTACGCGTTTTAATTAACAAGAGCCTGGAAGTTTAATTAATTCTATTGAAGCCATTTGTTGAATTTGCTTTGTGAGGATTACTTGATGGCGCTCATATATTCCATTGATTCGTTCCCTCCTCAACAAGTGCGTTCCTTTTGGCATTGCTTTTTAGTCGACTTCTATTGCAAAATCCTATTTCTAAAGTTTTTGGCTCCTCATCCACTTTAATTACATTAGCAATTAACCTAAAACGGAGACGGGGGAGAGGTAAAGAACGTGTAGCTGTCATTGCTTTTCAGCATTTTGCAACGTAAAATAGAGGATTTAAATGGTTTGATGGTAACATTTGCAATTTGAATTATTTTCTCCCACTGCAGTTGGGGCTCAAATAAATAAAAAATTATAATGTTAGTACATTTTCTTTATGCGTTTAAAGTTAAAAGGATCCTTATTCAGCAAGATGAATAAAGAAAAATGAAATTAGTCTAAAGAAAAAAAAGAAGTATATTTGTTTAATTTGTTAGGAAATTTTTCTATGATTCAAACTCTAAACAGATGTTTGTTTCAAACACAATTATTCGTAGAAAGAAACCACATGGCATTTCTAGATGGAGGCACTCCATCAATACACACCATTAATCATAGATTAATATTTCAGATAATTAAGACTATAGGGTTATTGCTTATATAAATTGTGATTCTAAATGTTTACATTCATTACAAATTGTAGTGCCAAAACAATTAAAATTATATTACAATATTTAAATATATATTACAAGTTAAAAAAAGATATACTAATTACAAATATACTTACTAATAAAGTAAAGATATATTATTAACATATTGATTATAAATATTTTGCATTATTTTGTAAGTTTAGTTGTACTAAAAATAATAAGTTGATTATAAATACATTAAACCATGAACATTTTCTTCTTGAGTTAAGACTCATGTAATATATGTTAAAAATTTTTAATTTTTTACAGCTATAGTGTATTGTAATGCATCTTAATAAACAGTAAGAAAAGGAAATTATTATAAGTGTTAAGATTTAGTGATATATAGTATTATAATGCTATTACTATAGTAGTTTTTTTATTATTCCTATCTGATTTTTCATGAATTTAAGAAATGTCGATAAGAAAATAAATTTCACTTTTTAGCACATATGACATGATTCGTAATTCTAGAATAAAATATAATTTATATAATTTAATATAATGATAATCAACTTATTATTTTTAGTATAACTAAACTTTCAAAACATAGCAAAATATTCCATAGATCAATGCATTAATAATAAACGTTTACTTTAATAGTATAACTTTTTTTAATTTATAATATCAAATTTATTTATTTATAATATTATATATTATAAATTTATATTTATATATATATATATATATATTTTTTTAAATCTGCCAATGAATGGAAGTTCTGCCAATAAGGACCATGTATCATCTATCAAAACAAGTGGTTATCAGTTGGGGCAATATCTGGAAAATATAGCCGTTAGGAAAGATTTTTCATCGCAGCGTTTCGAAATGTTTTTGGTTGCCTTAACATAATGCGGGGATCATTGACATTTGAAATAGGACATTTTCATGACTTTTCTCGTATTCTGGCCGTCTTACATTTCATTGAAAGGAAATCAAGGCCATCAGTTTCAATCGATAACATTCACCAGTAATAGTTTCAGTAGGGTTAAGCAGGCCGTGAACTTTTTCGTCTAACCAGGTCGCTTTTAAATTTCCATCTCAAAATCCCCTACTTCGAATCGTTTAAATTATTTGTGGCAATTTCTATCTGCTGGTGCACGTTCTCATAAAAATTCTACAAGAATCCGACGCTCTAAAGATGTACTTTTCTTTCATTTAAAGCAGAAAAGTAAAGCTTCAGGTGAATGGTTTTTTTTTATTTAAAAAAAAAAATATATACCTTATTCACATTTCAGTTAAATGACGTATAATAAATATTAAACTTATTGACTAAAAACCTGAATGATTTACCTAATTATCTAATACCTAATGACTTAAACCAATTTTACTTTCAGTTTCTAATACTACTGAGTGCTGTTATCTTATAAATTCGTGTTTATGTTAAAGCTCTGAAAAACATGAAAATATCATACAAAAATTTCCATAAAATTATCAGGTTAATTATTAACATTGGCTGATTTAATAATTTATTTATAAATTAACTTCATAATTATTATTTATTACTTACGTCGAGGAAAGTGTCGTATTGAACTTTTTCCTGTGAGCAGCCCAAGTAGACTGCACTGAACAACACTGTTACTCATTTAACACTACCCAAGGGGCACGAAACCAGTTTGAAGATATGCTATGTACACAAGTAACACTACCCCTACAAAGGTATACTACTGTTTAAAGTGGATTCCAAACCACTACAAACATCTATCACCGCAGGAACTAGAACGCGGAGCCTTGGTATCGAGCTCTAGAATGCTAGCCGCCCGGCCATAAGGCCCACATTTCATACTTATTATATTGGTATATTTGAGGGTAGTGTTACTCGTGTCCATCGCATATCTTCAAGCTGCACGTGCCCTCTGGGTAGTGCTAAATCAGTAACAGCGGTGCAGCCCTTGCTTATGGCATAAAGATAAACTGTCTCTATATTGCCAGCTGCATTAGTACAACAACATATTGGTATATTAAAACTATGAAGCAGATTTTATCAATTATTGTATGAACTTATAATGCATGTATTTATAAGACATTTTAAAATATCATTCATAGTATACCGTAACCCTTTATAACAATGTAACTTAAAAATAAAAAGATATAAAAAATTTAATTCAATTTTGTTTAATATATGTCCCCTAATTAAGTTTCAAATACCTATTATAACACATAATTGAATGACAAATTATAGTCACTTTATAACGTAAATGCATGCCGTAAAGACAATTATTTTACATAGAAGATTTTCACAAGCAATTAAAAACAGAACCCCTCTTGGATAGGCTATTCACAATTTAACATTAATTTTTTTGTGTCATGTTCGCAATTAATTGACAAAAATATACGACTACAAATGTATATGAACTCTTCTTTCCCAACTTAAAAAATCAAAAGAAAAAGTTCTAAACTTTTGCGGATGCAGAAAATGTATCCCACCGCCATCTCGCTTCGTCCAATTAGAGGAAAGAAAAGAAAGAAAGAGATCCGTGTTCATCCGTGCGCGTAAAATAGTTCGTCCCTTAAAATTAAATCTGGAACAGAAAATGAAAAATCTTACAGAGGCATTTTTATAAAAGAATAAATGAAGCTATTTGGCCGAAGGCTAGGTTTTTAGAATATTATTTTTATCACTCTTCTCACGAGAAAGCAATTTTAAAGAACTTTTACTACTTTTTCTATTATTTTCTATTCCTTATTTCTTCCAGTGATTAGTAATTCAAATTTTTTTTTTTTTTGTCTTTTGCGGTTAAATTAGATTACATCGGAATTAAATTTCTTGTCCAGACAGGATTGCGTCCACCGCATATTTTCCTTTATTTCATTCAACGATTCAAACTTCTTGTCTTTATTGTAGAGAAAATAAAATTTGGTGCATTAAAACATCATTATGCCAGATGCTTTAAAATTATGTTTAGTTGTCATATGTTTAAGCAAAAACAACTAAAAGAGATTATTGCATGTTTTTTCTTTTCGTTTCATTTCTGCTAAACGGTTTAGTTATTTTAGCAAATATAAAAATCCCTTTTTTTTCCTTTGAATTACTCAGAAATTTTACCTTTATTCTCTGTTTAATCTTCTTTTCTACTGAATTAAATACTTTTTTCCAAGCTTAATCCAATTAAATTGTTCAAAATATTTGGAATATGTCATTTGAATGTTGCAAAATATCATATTATAAGCATTGCGTAGTTTTTAAGTTAAAAATAAAGGAGTCAAAAGGGTAGAAAGTTAAAACGTACGAGTAGAAAGTTAAATTTATATGTTGTTTTTATTCAGATTATGTTCTTTAAGCTATAAATTTCTATATAGGCGTAATGAGTTCAGTGTCATTATTTACATTTTCATGATAAAAATAAAAATTATGGGAAAAAATTGAAATTGGAATTTTTTTAATGTACTGTTGGAAAAAGCAGAATTAAAAAAAAATTATAATTTTGAACTATATATCTTAAATATCTCATTATAATAAGTAAGTTTACCATTGAGCTTGGTGGACGAATGACTAGTGTTCTAGGGCCAGATCTACGTGTTCAAACCCCGGAATTGTGGACCGAACGCGAGTAACACTACCCTTAGAAAGCATTATTATGGTTTAAAGTGAATTCCAAACCAATACAAACATCCATGACACCGTCGGGAGTCAAACGCCAAACCTTGATACAGAGATCTATAGCGCTAAGCATACCGCCATCATGCCTCACAGTTCATTCTTATTATACTGGTATACTAAAACTGTAAAGCAGATTATATTTTACTTTTCCTCAAATTTTATCAATTATTGAATGAGCCTACATTACAGTACATATTCAAAAGACATATTAAAATATCGCTCATAGTATACCGTAACCATTTATCACAATAGTATTTGAAATAAAAACCAATAAAGAATTTAATTCAATTTGTGTTATAAATGTTCCCTAATTAAATATCAAATACCTATCTTAACACATAACTGAATGTTAAATTATAGTCACTTTATAACATAAATGCATATCGTAAAAACAATTTTCTTACACGAAAGACTTTTAACATTTAAAACCATACGCCATATATACATATACACTCATGTCCATAAATTAAGGATAATGAAGTTCAGGCAAAGAAAGAGACAGAAGCAAAACAAATTTGACTTATTTGTAAAGTCTATTTATTAAACAAAAGGTAAAGAGCAAAAAAGATGCTATATGTTTGACATAATTAATTAAAATTGCGATTTTTCCTCCCTAGAGCAAATTTCAAAAAAGAAACTATTTCCAAAAAACAGTATAACATGGTTAGTATGATGGTTAATATGGAGTATGCCTTCCGGACGATGCAATACAGGCCTTACAACGCCTAGGCATGCTGAGTATCAAATTTTCAATCTGATCTTGGGTAATATTACACCACTCATCAAGCAATGCCCTCCGAAGTGCCGGTTGACAGGTGGGAGGGGGTTGACGGGCAATTCATCGGCCAAGCATATCCCACACATGCTCCATTGGATTCAAGTCCGGTGAGTATGCTGGCCAATCCATACGGGTGATATCCTCCAATTGAAGGCATTCGTCTACAATGTTTGCACTGTGAGGACGGGCGTTGTCATCCATAAACAGAAATTCAGCACCCATGGCCCCCCGAAACAAACGTACATGTTGTTCCAGAATGACATCCCGATAGATGTGGCCTGTCATCGTTACACTCTGAACATGCAGGTCAGTTCTGGAACCTAGAATAATTCCTCCCCAAAAGAGTCATCCTGCACCACCGTAACAGTGTCGTTCAATGGTTTTCTCTTGGTGGTAACGGGTACCTGGCGCTCTCCATATGAAAGTCCGGCAAGAATCAGACTGCAAACTAAACCTGGAATCGTCGGAAAACATCACACAAAATCACTGTTGCGATGTCCACAATGCATGCTCTGTACACCAGGTTCATCGCCGGCGACAGCGAGTTGCGGTAAGTGGAACACATCTGACAGGCCTACGAGCGTATAGACCAATGTGCCCTAAGCGTCTGCACACGGTCTGCCTTGAAACTGTCGTACCGGTAGCTGAAGAGAGCTGACGAGACAGGTCTGATGCTGTGCTCCGTCTGTTTCTTTTGGCAGTAACTGCTAAATACCGGTCCTGATTCGGCGTTGTAACTCGGGGCGACCGAGAACGTAACATCTACTCACGATTACCATCATCTTGGAATCGTTGCCAAAGTCGAGATGACACCTGGGCGATTCAAACTCGGATTGTTCCAGCAGGGTATATTCACATTCCAGTCGTCCGATAATTCTACCTCGTAAAAAATCATCCAAATGCTTCCTTTGTGCCATAACTATGCGGTTATTGCACTGAAAGGCTTTTAAACGCCTCGAACAATTTTATTTTTGCCACCATTCCATATACCCCGTTCTTACAGGGCGCTGCTCGTCATTGTGACGTACTATCCGCGCCATCTGGTGGTTTCCTGTAATTTGTATATTCTTCATATCATGCGATAATTTGCAGGGGAAAATTTTAGGGTTCAATTTCTGTGTGATACTGAATTATCCTTAATTTATGGACATGAGGGTATATATAAACGCGGTTATGTATATATATATATATATATATATATATAATGAATCCATAAAAATATGTGAACCTGTTTATATTCTGTAACACATTATTTAGTTATATGCATATAAGACCATAAAGCCATACACGATATATTTATAAAAAAACAAATAAAAATAAGATTCATAGTATACCATAACCATTTATCACAAAAGAGTTTAAAAACAAAAGCCACTAAAGAATTTAATTCAATTTGTTTTATAAATGTTCCCTAATTAAGTTTCAAATACCTATTTCAGCACATAACTGAATGTTAAATTATAGTCACTTTATAACATAAATGCATATCGTAATAACAATTGTCTTACAAGAAAGACTTTCACAGGCAATTAAAAACAGAACCTTTTTGGATATTCACAATTTAACACTCATTTTTTTTTGTCATGTTCGCAATTAATTGACAAAAATACACGACGACAAATGTATATGAACTCTTTCCCAACTTAAGAAATCAAAAGAAAAAGTTCTAAACTTTTGCGGATACGGAAAATGTATCCCACCGCCAGCTCGCTTCGTCCAATTAGAGGAAAGAAAAGAAAGAAAGAGATCCGTGTTCATCCGTGCGCGTAAAATAGTTCGTCCCTTAAAATTAAATCTGGAACAGAAAATGAAAAATCTTACAGAGGCATTTTTATAAAAGAATAAATGAAGCTATTTGGCCGAAGGCTAGGTTTTTAGAATATTATTTTTATCACTCTTCTCACGAGAAAGCAATTTTAAAGAACTTTTACTGCTTTTTCTATTATTTTCTATTCCTTATTTCTTCCAGTGATTAGTAATTCAATTTTTTTATTTTTTTGTCTTTCGTGGTTAAATTAGATTACTTCGAAATTAAATTTCTTGTCCAGACAGGATTGCGTCCACCGCATATTTTCTCTTTAGCTCTTTCAACGGTTCAAACTTTCTGTCTTTATTGTGGAGAAAATAAAATTTGGTGCATTAAAACATCATTATGCCAGATGCTTTAAAATTATCTTTAGTTGTCATATGTTTAAGCAAACACAACTCAAAGGGATTATTGCATGTTTTTCTTTTTGTTTCATTTCTGCTAAACGGATTTAGTTATTTTGGCAAACATAAAAATCCCTTTTTTTCCCTTTGAATTACTTGGAAATTTTACCTTTATTCTCTTTTTAATCTTCTTTTGTATTGAATTAAATTTTTTTTTCCAAGCTTAATTCAATTAAATTGTTCAAAATATTTGTAATATGTCATTTGAATGTTGCAAGATGTCATATTATAAGCAATGCGTAGTTTTAAAATTAAAAATAAAGGAGTCAAAAGATAATATCTTGTGGAAAGTTAAATTTATGTGTTATTTTTCTTTTTAGAATAAGCATGCTTCTTTAAACTATAAACTTTAATATGAGCTTAGTGAGATTAGAGTCAATATTTGCTTTTTTATTACAAAAATTAAAATTATGAAACAAAAACTGAAGTGCGTAAAATTTAAATATTTAATATTTATATTAATTATTTAATTGTTGTTATTAATTCATTGTTATGTGTTAATTAATAATTAATTGTTCGATGATTTCTTTTATATATTTCCGTATTCTGTAGTAATAAATAAAAATAAATAAATAAAATCCTTAATAACAGTAGCAACAGGTAAGAAAAATATAATTGTTACAAGACTTAATCTGGATTTAAACGACAATTTTCATATTTTCTGGAAAACTTCACAGAAATTAACATGCGTCTCTTCCATTTTAGTGTTGGTTATGAACTGAATACTATTATTGCAGCGAAAAATGTAGCTACAGATTATTGTAATTTTAATTCCTTATTAACAGTGGTACTTAGTGTAACTTTGATGATGAGTTAATATAGTTATCATTTTTACGTCAATTTAATGAAACCTGAACACATTATTAATGTACAGTTATAATCAGTGATGCAATTAAAGAATTAATTATAATAAAAAATCAATGCAAATCAATTGAGGTGTTTAAATGTGTACAGTTTCTTACATTACTTTTATAAGAACTCTAAAAAGTATATATAAATGTCGTTTGCCTTATACGAGTTGGATTTGTCAAAAGTATCTGTGCCATTCTAGATTATTAGAGTCACAAGTATGAAAGTTATAATTGTTATTAGTTTATTATTATTATTATTATTAGCTTGCATGTTAATACTTAATCGATTTTTCATTGATATATAGCATTTATTTTTTTATGGTAATTCACACAACAAATCCAGTCGAATGAACTTTTAAAAAGAAAATCACAAAAAATCTTAAAACTTAAAATTAAACAATTATTTACATGTTTTGACACATAACATGGAAAATCTTCAGTACTGGGTGTGGATCTGTAGGTAACCAATTAAGTTTTATTATTAAAAAATATTTTAATAAATGACAGTAAGTAATTTTAACTGGATAAATAATTTTTGTCTCTTGTCGAACTTCTCTCTTGTCTGCAGAAATTCGGGCATATGCCCATAACCCCTCTACAATGAAGAAATTCTCTGTCAACAAGATTTTTCTGCTTGCTCTCCATTCAAAATTGACGCAATCTGTTATTAGTAATAACATTATATTAGTCATAAGATAATTAGTCGTAACATAATATTAGTCATAACTTAATTAGTTATATAACATGTATTGTTAATCATTATTATAAGAACTATAAAATGGTTTGATAGCTCGAGGAAAACACTTGTTGGCAAACAATTACTTTATTATAGAGAGTTATATGCATATGCCTTTATTTCTTTGGACAGGATATATGTTCCACCAAAATTATTTATCCTATAAAAATCTCCATTAAGCGCAAATACTGAAGGCTGTTTGACGCGTCATATATGGGTAACTGTTTTGCTTTTTCACTGCAGGAGAAAGGAAAAACTGCAATGTTATATAAGTGTGTTTATATAGTATTATGTAATATTATATAGTATTGAATTTATAATAAATTTACTCGAAAATCTAACGGGTATGCGTTTAAAGGGAAAAAAACTACATGAAAAATATATATGTTTAAAGAGAGAGAAAATTTGAAAATCATGAATCCCATATTTTCTACTGCTGTGAAATATTCAATATTAGTCACAGCATATATTGAATATTTCACAGTTACAGAAATAACAACGTGAAAGATTCCATTCATCTAGATAAATGATACATTACCTAATAGTTAAATTCGATGCAACTGTTTATCAGTAAAGGAAATTAACCTGGTCTTTCAACTCATCAGTGCAAATTTTCCGCACAGTTCTAACAAAAGTCCCTTGAATGAAACAATTTATTGCGGTTATTTGAAATGAATGCTTTCTGAGGTTCTTACGATCTTAAAAGACGTCGCCGGTCTCGGTCGTTAAGTGAGGCGGTCGAAGAGTCCATGATGGGATGTTATGCCTGAAATTTTTGATCGGCACACTTTTGAAAGTGGATCAATGGGAATGTTAATTTTAACGATTTCCGAAATGGCATGACCCATGCGTCTAAACTAACATTTGCGTTCAAATCTGTTAATTCCCGTCATGCGGTATTTTCACGAAAAATCTTCACATGAATACCTTGAATTGAAATGAAAAAAGAGCGCATTTATACCTTTTACGCGATGAATGCCATCTGAAAATTTGCATATTTTATCCCATGACTTTTGTCACTTCAGTGTATATTTTTTTTAATGACTTGTTGGCAAACAATTACTTCATTATAGAGAGTTATATGCATATGCCTTTATTTCTTTGGACAAGATATATGTTCCACCAAAATTATTTATCTTATAAAAATCTCCATTAAGCACAAATAATGTAATGTTATATAAGTGTGTTTATATAGTATTATGTAATATTATATAGTATTGAATTTAGAATAAATTTACTCGAAAATCTACCGGGTATGTATTTAAAGGGAAAAAAAACTGCATGAAAAATATATATGTTTAAAGAGAGAGAAAATTTGAAAATCATGAATCCCATATTTTCTACTGCTGTGAAATATTCAATATTAGTCACAGCATATATTGAATATTTCACAGTAATAGAAATAGCAAAGTGAAATATTCCACACTAGATAATTATGATACATTACCTAATAGTTAGAATTCTAGATAACTGTTTATAATAATTAAGAAATTAACCTGGTTTTTCAACTCATCAGTGCACAGTTTGTATAAAAAAACCTTAGAATGAAACAATTTATTTCAAATATAAATGAATTTTCTGAAGGTTCTTAATAGTAAAAGATGTTGAAAGGGTGAAGAAAATAAGAAGAGCAAATTGAAATTAATTTGAAAGAAAGTAGTTTTGATCAATAACATTTTTAAAGATGATCAATAATACTTAGTTTTACAGGGAATTAATCATAAATGTTTAAAGCCAAATTTGTGTAATCTAAATTAGATATTTGTTGGAGTAAGTTTAATGATATAATTGATATTAAAAAAGAGCGATGTAGAATTTTAATGAATAATAAAAAAATAATTTTCATTTGTTGTACATAGGAAGTTTTTTTTTTTTTTCAATGCAGCTGGCAAACATTAGACACTTGGTTTAATATTATAAGCGCTGCACAGACGTTACTCACTTTTATTACCCAGGGAGGCGGTAACTTGAAGATAAGCCACGGACGCGGAGTAACAATGCCCCGCAACGCTCTACGATCAATTAGAACCGGGACCTACGGTTTAAATGTATTCCGAACCACTACAAACATCTATGGAACCGCCGGGACGATTAATCAAATGATTGAACGATTAATCAAATATTTTACAAATTTTTAACAATGACAAGTTACTAAAAACATGCTTTCAAACCCTCGCTTATCAATATAAAATTTTTAAGTACATGATTTATATAGTAAATAAGATTGGAATGTTTATCAGTTTCAATAAATGTAATCCAGTGAAAGACACACGTTTGATAAGTGTTTTTAATTCTGCAAATTCTGCTTTATTTGAAAAGACATTTTCTTTTGTTGATGAAAACAATTATTTTTTTTTTAAATTAAAATTTTTTTTTTATCAAATTAATAAGTTATTTTTGGATATGATTTTCTGTTTCGACATTTTTTATATTTTTTATAAAGCTATACAATAATTTTTTTCATTTATTTTAATGAAGACCATACTTTTTTGCACAAATAAAATAAATAAATAAATTCAATGGTAAATCTTCTTCATTGGCGCAACAGCTTCATGGTGGGGTCAAGGCAGTTTGCCTACTGGCAGATTTCGAGACATGAGATGAATCTTTTTACAGGGTAGGGTTGTTATTTCTACTCCAAACAGTCATATCAGACCAGGATTTACAATTTAAAGTGAATTCCGAATTACAAACATAAATGCCACCGCCGGGATTCGAAGTAGCACAAAGCGCCAGAGCACAAGGCATTTCGTCCATCAGACCTAAATGGTAAACTAATATATTATAATGAAATAATTAAAAATAATGTGTAATGTTCAACATTATAATATTTTTTTTTTTTTTAATTTTTTAATTTTTTTTTCAACGGAACATTAAAAAAATACTAATTTCAACTTTTTATCCATAATTTTAATTTTTAACAGGAAAAATTAAATATTGACTAATCTAACACGAAAATTTATAGTTTAAAGAAGCATACTCAATCTAAAATAGAAAAAAAAATCATATAAATTTAACTTTCCACACGTTATTATCTTTTGACTCCTTTATTTTTTAATTTAAAAACTACGCAATGCTTATAATATGATGTTTTACAACATTCAAATGACATATTCCAAATATTTTGAACAATTTAATTGGAATTAAGCTTGGAAAAAAAATTTAACTCAAAACAAAAGAAGATTAAAAAGAGAATAAAGGTAAAATTGCAAAGTAATTCAAAGGGAAAAAAAGGGATTTTTATGTTTGCCAAAATAACTAAATTCGTTTAGCAGAAATGAAACAAAAAGAAAAACATGCAATAATCCCTTTCAGTTTTGTTTGCTTAAACATATGACAACTAAACTTAATTTTAAAGCATCTGGCATAATGATGTTTTATTGCACCAAATTTTATTTTCTCCACAATAAAGACAGAATGTTTGAATCGTTGAAAGAAATAAAGAGAAAATATGCGGTGGACGCAATCCTGTCTGGACAAGAAATTTAATTCCAACGTAATCTAATTTAACCGCGAAAGACAAAAAAAATAAAAAATTGAATTACTAATCACTGGAAGAAATAAGAAATAGAAAATAATAGAAAAAAAGTAGTAAAAGTTCTTTAAAATTGCTTTCTCGTGAGAAGAATGATAAAAATAATATTCTAAAAACCTAGCCTTCGGCCAAATAGCTTCATTTATTCTTTTATAAAAATGCCTCTGTAAGATTTTTCATTTTCTGTTCCAGATTTAATTTTAAGGGACGAACTATTTTACGCGCACGGATGAACACGGATCTCTTTCTTTCTTTTCTTTCCTCTAATTGGACGAAGCGAGCTGGCGGTGGGATACATTTTCTGCATCCGCAAAAGTTTAGAACTTTTTTTTTTTGATTTGTTAAGTTGGAAAAGAGTTCATATGCATTTGTCGTCGTGTATTTTTGTCAATTAATAGCGAACTTGACACAAAAAAACGAGTGTTAAATTGTGAATAGCCTATCCAAAAAAGGGTTCTGTTTTTAATTGCTTGTGAAAATCTTCTATGTAAGAACGTTATGCATTTGCATTATAAAGTGACAATGGTTTAACACTCAATTATGTGTTAAATAGGTATTTCAAACTTAATTAGGGAATATATATAAAACAAAATTGAATGAAATTCTTTATTGCATTTTTTATTTTTAAATTCCTTTGGGATAAATTGTTACGGTATATTATGAAGATATTTTAATATGTCTTATAAATATATGGTGTATTATAGGTTGATTCCATAATTGATAAAATCGTTTGGCGAATAAAATATAATGTGCTTTATAGTTTTAACATACCAATCTGATAAGTATGGAACATGGGGCCGGATGATTGAGTGGCTAGCTCTCTAGAGCTCGGTACCAAGCTTTCGGATTCGAGTCCCAGTTCAAGTGTCATGCATGTTTGCAGTGGTTCGGAATCCCCTTTCAACCGTAGTAGAGCGTTGTAGGGGTAGTGTTACCCGCATACATAGCATATCTTCAAGCTATATGTGCCCCCTGGGTAACAGTGTTAGTCTGTGCAGCCCGTTTGGACTGCTCACAGGAAAAATGTCAACACGAGACTGTCCTCGACGTAAGTAAAAATTAACAATTATGAATTAAATTATTAAATTTATAAATAAATAATTAAATTAGTAAAAATAATTATTAACATGATAATTTTGTGGAAAATATGTTTAATTATACTTTTTGTGTTTCTCAGAGCCTTAACGTAAATATAAATTTATAAGATCGCAGCACTAATTTATTTTACTTTCAGGAATGTTAGTAACTTAAAGTAAAATAGGTTTAAATCAATAGGTATTAGATGATTAGGTAAATCATTCAGGTTTTTAGTCATTAAGTTTAATGTTTATTATACGTCATTTAACTGAAGTGTAAATAAGGTAATTTTTTAATTTTTTAAAATGTTTTATCAAAAAGAATATTTGCATGAAGTTTTACTTTTCTGTTTTAAATGAAAGAAAATACAGCTTTAGAACGTCGAATTCTTGTAGAATTTTTATGAGAACGTGCACCAGCAGATAGAACTTGCCAAAAATGATTTAAACGATTCGAAGTAGGGGATTTTGAGATGGAAATTTAAAAGCGACCTGGTTAGACGAAAAAAGTTCACGACCTGCTTAACCATATTGAAACTATTACAGGTGAATATTATCGATTGAAACTGATGGCCTTGATTTCCTTTCAGTGAAATGTAAAACATCCAGAATACGAGAAAGGCATGAAAATGTCCTATTTTAAATGTCAATGATCCCCACATTTCGCTAAGGCAACCAAAAACTTTTCGAAACGCTGCGATGAAAAGTCTTACCTACTGGCTAAATTTTCCAGATATTGCCCCAACTGATAACCACTTGTTTTGATAGATAATACATAGTCTTTATTGCAGAACTTAAATTCATTGGCATATTTAAAAAATTTATATATATATATATAAATTTATAATATTTTTAATTTATAATATATAATATTATAAATAAATAAATTTTATATTATAAATTAAAAAAAGGTATACTATTAATGTAAAGATTTATTATTAAAGCATTGATCTATGCAATATTTTGCATTATTTTGTAAGTTTAGTTATATTAAAAATAATAAGTAGATTATCATTATATTAAATAGTGAACATTTTATTCTAGAATTACGACGCATGTAATAATTATTAAAATGTGATTTTATTTTTACTGCTCGATATTGCCTAATACAATGAAAAATTGGATAGGTTTAATGAAAAAAAACTTATATAGTAATAGTATTATGAAAGTATACCAATAAAACTCAATACTTATAATAATTTCCTTTTCTCACTATTTATTAACAAGCATTACAATACATTATAGTTTGTAATAGCGTAATCATAATTTTAAATTATTTTGGAATCACAATTTGTAATGGATGTTAATATTTAGCATCACAATTCATAAGCCATAACCGTAGTTTTTTAATTATCTGAAACATCAATCTTGATTATTTCAGTGTCTCCATCATGAAATGTCACGTGGTTTCTCTCACGAATAATTGTATTTGATACGAACATCTGCTTAGAGTTTAAATCGTAGAAAAATTTCATCAGAAATTAAACAACTATATTTATTTTTTTATTGTGCAACAATAAACTATTTTAAACTAATTTCATTTTTCCTTATTCCTATTGTTGAGCAAGTATGCTTTTAACTTTAAATGCATCAAGAAAATGGACTGACATTAAATTTTTTATTTATTTAAGTCCCAACTGCAGTGGGAGAAAATTCTTCAAATTGCAAATGTTACCATCAAACCATTTAAATCCTTTGTTTTGCGTTGCAAAATGCTAGAAAAGCAATGACAGCTACGTTCTTCACCCCTCCTCCGTCTCCGTTTTAGGTTAGTTGCTAATGTAATTAAAGTGGATGAGGAGCCAAAAACTTTAGAAATGGGATTTTGCAATAGAAGTCGGCTAAAAAGCAATGCTGAAAGGAACGCACTTGTTGAGGAAGGAACGAATCAATGGAATATCTGAGCGCCAAAGTAATCCTCACAAAGAAAATTCAACAAATGGCTTCAATAGAATTAATTAAACTTCCAGGATCTTGATAATTAAAACGCGCAGTTGACTCGTTGCAAATGGTAATCCGTTTCTTGTTGTTTCGACAACTCTGGCAGCACAATTAGTTATGTGACTTTGCAAAGAGCAATAATGTTGTTTCTGTTTTTGTACTTAATTACGTTTCCTGTCATTAAGTATTGTTGTTTTTGTAGAGAGCCGTATTCAAACATTAATCTGGAGAGGAATGAGTTGTTTGTTTTAATAACAGGAAGAATATACAATGTATCGACTATGTTGTACAATGTATAGACTATAACCATTGTTTCGACTGATCCATCATACACATAAAATTGTTCTAACAAACTTATTTTTTTATAGTATTTTTATCTGTTCTTTGTAATAGTTTTTAAATCCTGTATATCAACCCCCCACCCCTCCAAAAAATGACTGCAGAATAAAAATTAAACAAAGAACAAACTAGAATTAAACAAAAATTTCATTGATTCAAAAACTTAGGATTGGTATCACTATGTCTTTAAAATAAAATTATTTCATTTATTAAAGTGTATTAGTAAAAACAACATTTCGAATGCGAATTTTTATGCTGACCTTTAAATCAATTCGAGATATCTACATAAATATTTTGTACTTTTACCACACATTTTTTTCTTCCCTGTTATTTTACATATTTCCAACTTTGCAATGCTTAAAAAAGATCAAGTGTTAAAACACTTTCGAAAGTAATCTTTCTTGAAATTAGATTATTCGTTGATATCCTCAGAACATTTCACTATATTCTGAACTTCAGTTAAATCTATCTCTATATATGCGTCAAAATATTTTATTTTGTATTTGCTTTTATATTTACTCAATTTATATCCAAATTTCGCCACAATTGGCAAGAATATTTCTAATACAGTACCTAGTACCCTAGTTCAACTGAATGTAACCAAATTTAAGAAAAAAAAATTCCCCTTACTAAAATTTACGCCAATTTAGCGACTTTTTACGTTTGGCGACAGGCAGATGTAACATAAATAAATAATACCTACTAACCACAGAATTTCAAACAACCTAAAATGTCGTTTAAAAAACAAAAAACAAAAAAAAAAAAAAAAAATTGCATTGCGATTTTATGTATAAAAATGTTCCGACCAAATCGCAGTTAAAGCGACAAAAATTACAGAAACATTTTGCTGTCGCCAAAAGCGGGGTAATTTTTTTGTTACATAAGTAAGGAAACAAGCAGACAGGTTTCTCCATTTTAGCATTGCCAATAAGCAGTTCAGGCTTCGAAATTTGATAGAGACTGGTGGATATAGAAACAGAAAATATAGCATCGGGGTGAAATAAATTGAAGTCTGAATGTTTCGTTGAACTTCATAGTGGTTTTTATTGTTAAATTTGCAATGCCGTCTAAGAAGAGTAAACTACTACCATGTCCAAAAAGAAATCGCAATCGAATTTCACACATTACGATTAATACAAGTCTTTCAATCAATCTGAAGGCGTTACATTCATGATGAAGCAAACTGCCGTCGCAACTCAAAAAATGAATTTAATATATACTACTGTGTCCAAAAAATAAGGCCAATTTTCAATTTAAATTTCCCGGGGCCTAAAAATTGAATTTTTTTTTCTTTTTTAGGTTGCTGGCACTGTCCTTGACATCTGTGTGAAATTTCACGTCAAATTATTCATTAGTGTTCGATTTACGCTTCACTTTGTGAGACATTAAAACTGATCAGGCGATTTTTGAAATGTCTGAATTAATGGAGCAAAGAAATTGCCTTCAATTTTTTTTGTGGAAATATATAGAATGCTTCAGAAGGCATTTGGTGAGCATTCCTATATCGGAAAGAAATGTTTAGAAGTGGTATAAACAGTTCAAAGAAGGCAGAGAACGCGTTGAAGACGAACAGCCATCTGGTCGACCATCAACCTCAACCGACAAAGCACACGTCCAAAAAATTAAAGATTTCGTGCTTGCAAACCGTCGATTTACAATTAGAGACCTTGCTGATTGGACCTGTTGCAATTTCAAAAGGATCGGTCAATTCCATTTTCGGCCTCAAATGCTTCAAATCTCGATTGGTACCGAGATTTGAATGCGCTGCTCTGAAATACTGAATGCGCCAGCTCATACTGCATTGATTCTTCATGACTTTTTCAACAAAAATGAATCCCATATCTTTCCACAACCACCATACTCACAGCGTGCGACTTCTGGCTATTCCTAAACTCAAAAGACCACTCTGGGGACACCGTTTGGAGTCGATTGAAGAGATTCAACGTGATTCGCCATGCGCTTTGAAGCCCGATTTCTTTTCAGAATGGATTGAGGATTGGAGGAAAGGTTGCCATAACTGCATTGTGGCCGGAGGGGATTTCTTTGAAGTCGATTATATAAATTTAAAAGAATAAATAGAGAGTTTTTGAAAAAAAAATAATTTGTCTTATTATTTGGGCACAGTAGTATGCTACCTGAAGAAAAAGATGACGGTGCTTTGAACATAAGTGAATCAAATGAAAAAGTAAATAAGAGCAAGTAATAATAATAATTCCGTGCTGCACTGAGATATATGTGACAGTATATATATATATATATATATATATATATATATATATACACTCAAGAGACAAAACATTATGACCATCGGTCAATAACGAGTTGGCCCACCTTTGGCGCGCAACACAGCTTCAACCCGCCTTGGCATGGATGCCACAAGTCCTTGGTAGATGGCCGGAGACAGATTGTACCAGATGTTTAAGCAACGGTCACGCAAATCCGAGATATTGCGAATTGGTGTTTTTTGAACTCCGAGCTGCTGTCCCAAGAAATCCCAAATATGTTATATCGGATTGATATCCGGTGAGTTAGGCGGCCCGGACATTGACTGGAATTCAGCATCATGTTCCTGGAACCCCTCCAACTCAATTTTAGCCTTGTGACAAGGGGCTTTGTCCTGTTGGAACATTCCATTTCCAGCTGGAAAAACAGAGGCCATGTAAGGGTGCAACTGGTCCGCAATGATGTTCAGATACCCTGTAGCATTCATGGTCTGCTCTACCACAACCACCGGTCCCAGAGACACCCAAGAGAACGTCCCCCAAATCATAATACCGCCATCACCGGCCTGTGTATGACCTACTGTACATTGAGGGAGCAACTGTTCGCCTGGAAGACGGCGTATCCTGACACGGCCATCGGAGTGATGAATGACAAACCGTGATTCATCTGACCAGGCAACTCTCTCCCACTGATCCATGGACCAGTCACAGCGTTCCCGGGCCCAGCGCAGGTGCAGTTGGCGACGACGCTTGGTCAGCAAAGGCACACGAGTGGGACGTTTGCCGCGTAGCCCCATATCCAACAGTGTGCTCCGATACTATTCTACTTGGCCCTGCATTGTATTGGGCTGTCAGCTGAGCCACTGTCTGGCTCCGGTTTTGCTTCACCATGCGAGACTGTCTCCGACGACCTTTTTCTTTGATAGCGTGTGGATGTCTAACACCATGCCGTCTACTGCTGGTTTCACCGTCATTCATAAACTAACAACTGCATAAGTATTAACAACTGTAGATCGCGAACAACCCACGAGTCTTGCAGTTTCGGAAATACTTGTTCCGAGCCTTCGAGCCATTACAATCTGCCCTCTATCAAAGTCGCTTAGATCCGCAGCGTTTCCCATCACACACAGAATAAGTGAAAGAATGATTCTTCAGACTCTCCAGCAGCAGTTAAATACCACTTCCACCTGATCACGTGCCTTCCACGTCATCCAGGCGAGTTCATTGTAAAATGTAAGGGTGGTCATGATGTTTTGGCTTTCGAGTATATATATATATACATATATATATATACTGTCATATTTTATATATATATATATATATATATATATATATATATATTCTATCACGTAAAACGCATATATTATATATAAACGCACACATACAGACTGTGTATTTCCACTTTTTTAATATACGCTTGCTTAAGCAGCATTTTCAAATTTATCAATCGGAAAATAATGGAAAAGCATCGAAATTTAACATCAAAGCGATATAAAACCAATTAAGCTAATAAAATTACGAAATCTTTCATTGCAAAAGTATTAGTTTATTCGTAACGTAAGATTTATATCTACTCTAAATTAAACAAATATTACACATTTGCAACAGTTAGGAATTAATATATTATTGTGATAATAAAAAACACAGTCATGTTTTAAAAAATTATTTTGATTTTACAAAAAAATCAAAATCCAAACTGTCCTTTAGAATTCTTAACGTGATACGGATTTGAAAATTTAGTTTAATAAAGAAGCATTTAGAATTATTTTCAATATTAATTTCCTCAATAAATTTGCAATAATTTGATTTTCTTAATATTATTTATTTCGAATTTTTTTTTTTCACAATACACAGCGAACACTTCTTTCATATGTGCTATTCATATTCATTTGCATAACTACTGGCACTATTCCCAAAACAGAATGAAAAAAGCGGTTTCTCTTTCTTTTTCATTTTTGTTGGATGCGATTTCGAAAAATATCCATCTTCTATTGAGAAAGATTATATCGAGAAATATATCTCGCACAACTTCCTGAAAAATGGTTTTTAAGAGTTGACCAGGAAAATCATGAGTTGTATCCGTTTGTTACGTGAATAATATATTTTGGGCTTCAAATATTTCTCCTGGAGCATTTGTTTCCTTCCAGATCAATCCAATTTTGGGAGAATGTTTACAAAATAGAGCTTTGCCTTATTTTATTTGGAGAAAAGGAATTTTTTGAAAAAATAAAAAGAGAAATTTTTTTTCTGTCTCGCCTTTTTACAGTAGAACAACTTAACAATTGCAGTGTTGCTATAATTTGATAATAAGAAAACAAATAAAAAAATTATTTGTAGTATTGTTTTTCTTATTCTTTGCTATATAAACATTTATAGCTGTTGGAAAATTCTGGTAATAAAATGGAAAAAACCTTAAAATCTAATTTCATTCTATTAAATGTAGTAAATTATCAAAGCGAAGATTTTTTGCAAGTAAGCATAATTTTTTAACTTAAACATTTTGTTAAAAATGCTATTATTTTAAGTTATAGACAAAAATATTGCATTCATTTTATAATGTTCATTGTTTACTTATATTTATATAATTAATGATTTTGTTAGTGCTATTAAATTGTGTATATTTAATTTGTAGACAATTTTATATGCTGCTATGTGTTTGAAAACGAACCAAATATGAAGGATATTTAATAATACAACAATTTAAATAGTCAATAACTACTTAATATTTTTACAAATTTTATGTTTCGGCATCGAGATTTTATAAATTCTTAACTATCTTTTTATATTGTTGTTTAAATTTTGTTTGGCTCTATGAAAAATATTTCGGTAATTTAATATATTTCTAAAATTTATCTATTTCCAATAGTGCTATTCTAATGGCAAGTACATTCTAACATGCTTGATAAATTTCAACCAGATAATGCATTTCAACGACTGTTGAATTGGAATTATTTACTGTATTTTTAAGTTTCATTAAATCAAATTGTTATACAAAAGTATTTAGTTTAATCTTCAATTAAAAAAAAATCATATCTTATCATGCTTTTAATTTGTTTAGTTATTTTTTTAGAAAAAAAAAAAAAAAATTAAAAAATTTAATTAATATAACAATTTATTTTATTTTTATGGTGTTAAAGCTATTGATATTATCATTATTATTATTATTACAAACTTTTTTATTGAATGAGATAATCTTGAAATTAAAAATTAATTTTCTTTTAATCAAATACTTTATCTCATGTTATCACATTGTAATCTTATATAAAAATATTATTACAATATTATATTAAATCCAATTGATTATTCTAATTTTTAAATAAATTGAGGTATAATTTTTTCAGCTTAACACAAAATTATATATATATATATATATATATATATAATTATTAATGTTTTCTTCCATAATGTGTGTTTAAAAGAAAACGAAACTGATATTCTCTAATCCTAAAGCAGGATAATAAATAAATGCTTCCTTTCAAAGGGATTCCCTTAAAACATCCAACAGCATCAACATTAACTGTTTCCAGTAGTGCTATTGTATTGCTATTGTATCGTACATCTGAGCTTAATTGATTAAAATTTGACGATGTAATGCATTTTCATTGCACTATTGCACTACTATTGTATTGGAATTATAAACTGGGTTTTATTTACCTTTCACTGAAAATTCAAATTGTGGTATAAAAGTATTTAATTCAAACTTCATATTCAAAATAATTTGTATTCATTTTTTTTCTTTTATCATGCTTTTAGTGTGTTTAGTTATTTTATTACAAAAAAATATGTAATTAATTTATCAATTCATCAAATCAGTAATTTTAACTCCATAAAAAATTATTATTATTATTTTTCATACAAACAATTTTATTGAATGAAATAATATAGAATGGGAAAATTAAATTTATTTTCATCAAATACATCAAATCATGTAACATATTGTAATCTTATATAAAAATATTATTACAATACTATATTACATCCGATTGCTGATTTTAAATAGATTGTAGTATAATTTTTTTTTCAGCTTAAGAAACAATTGCTACAATTTTTTATATGTAATTATTTATGTCTTTTTCCATAAAAAGGGTTTAAAAGAAACCGAAACTGATATGCTCTAATCCTAAAGCAGGATAATAAACAATATTCCCTTTCATTAAATCATTCAACAGCACCAGACTAACGTCTTTCTCTATTACGTTATGCATCCATTGAGGCCAACGGACAAATCTGAAGAGCCTTACACTTTCAAAATGTGAGATTAAGCAGGGAGTTAACCGTCGCATCTGGACAAAATTGTTCGAGGTTTGTATCCGATTATTACTGATAACAACTCCAAGGGAATTATTCTGAAGGCTGCCTTCAGTTCTGGAACTCAATCACAAGTAGGGTTATAATGGCGCATCTCCGATTGCCCCTTGGAATAATTGCATCTGGGTAATAGTTGCGAAATTGGTGATCATTACATGAAAATGAGGTTTGCCATAATGATATATCCACAAATGTAACGATATGTCCTCGCATTTCAGATCTATTGCTCAGTTTGGGGTTATTACAACTCAGTAAACACATCTGGTATTATACTAGTTATTGTTTTGTGCTTATTGGCTGTAAGTAATAATTAATAATACATAGTTTATCATTTTACACCATAAAGATATGTTAGATTCTGATGTATTATATAATTATTGAAACTATTCTGTGTCATTATGAGGATCTTTCAATCAATTTGTAACATATTTTGTGCCTTTACAAATCCAACAAATAATTAGATAATATTTTAAATGCAGAAGTTTATACCTTACTTTTACATCTAACAGTACATAGAAAATAATTTCCAATTAATAATTTTAGATGATTACTAATTTTTCATGATTTTTACATTATTATCTTATAAAAACTATGTGGTCTGAATTTCAAAAAAAATATTAGGATTTTATTTGTTTGGCTTAAAGCGTATACTATTATTTATGAGAAATGCAATTAAAATATATGTAAAAAATATTCCGTTCCTCAGTGCATTACAAATAATTTTGTGAAATAAGAGAAAATTAATGTGTTTTATTAACTAAATTTGATCTTCGTAAGGCCAAAAGGTAATCCCTAGTATGAGTTTTTTATATCTTTGAACCGTCATGCCATTTATTTCTCAATTGATCTCGTTATTTAAGCATCACTTTTAGTAGAATTTGTAATAATTTTTTCCATCAACAATCCTTTTATCTGCAGACATTTGTCTACTCTGCATCATTCTTAATAGTATTTTTTTAGTATGAGGGAGAATCATTTTTTTGAACATTTTTTGAATTCTGAGAATTTCAGAAACAGAGATTTATATATTTTGTTCAATTATTTTGCTGACATTTATCAAAAACATACTTTTTCTATTAATTATTTTGAAAATAAAAAATCACTGGATTTAAAAAAAGTTATGAATTTTAAATATACATAAATTTTAGGATAATTATAATTTTTTAATATATAATTTAAATTATTGTTTCCTTAAATTAGCTAAATCTGACATTTAAAATATTTATAAAACAAAATTTTTTTAATTATGAGTTAATTAGTTATGAGTAAAGTATTCATTTTCTTGAAACTAATCTAAATTTGAAGTATAAAGCATTTATTACATTTTACAAACTACTCCATTTTTTTCCAATGAACTATTCCTTAACCAACTCTACGAAAGAAACTTCTGCAAATCTGCATATACTTAAAACACTCCTCAAGACCATAGGATGCCACTTAAGTACTGGAATGCAACTGGAATGAACTTAAGTACTTTTTTAGAATTTGAAAAGAAAAAAAAAGATGAGTAAAAGAAAATAAAATGAAATAAAACCAAAATATCTAGAAGAGGGAAAGAATGACGAAAGAAACTTTCTACTCTTAGTTAGAAAACAAGGAGATAGCAAGTGGAGGCTCATTAAGAAAACTTAGGTTTCCTAAACTTGCCAGTTTCCGTTTTCGGTGCTTCCCTTTTAGAATTAATTAGAGGTCTCAGTTTCTATGACTCGAGAAGTTAGCTTGGTTTCAAAGAATTAGCGCGAATATTTTTACATGTTTCAATTGATAGATTACTTTAAATGTATATGCAGTTTCAACAGCTAATTTCTAAATATTAAAGTTATCAAGACATCTAAATATGTTTTTATAATGTTGTGCATCTATGTATAAGCTTATGTATTACTTACATTTGCGTTTCATTTGTGCCTACATAAAGTCAAATAAGCATCTGTAAATATATTATGGGCAACTCATTTTCACAAATTTATTAAACATAAGAAACACATAATAGTAATACAATCCAGTTTATCCTTATAACACTTTATTCTTAGAATTATTCAAAGATCTCAGCTTGTATGGATCTAGAGCCAGTTTCATTTCAGAAGGCTTATTAGTAAAAAAATTTTAAGTTGTTTCTGAAATAATATAGATTATGTCAAATAACTTGATCTATAGAATAATTTATTACAAATATAGATATTGATCAAAATCTTCGTCTGTGTCAGTGCCTAATCCGAATATCAAGATTCTACTTGCTTATCTCAAAACAACACTTTATCATAAAGTTGGGAGACATTTTTTTTTCTTTCTTTCTTTAATTCATAAATCAGCTTCTTGAACAGCACATCACACCATCTTCGACCGAATATATTGCACAGCGATATTACTTATTGTTTGATTACGATACCAGTGTCCACTGCTGTCCTGGAGCCTTATTCCCCAAAAAAAGAAGTGCCCTTTATTATGTGTATCTTGTTACCTCCTCAGCCACTTACAGATCCTGAATGGTCAGTGAATAAGCGTCCGATGCATTATGAATGAAGAAGGCTCGAGTCAGGCAACATGTCGCGAGTATCGATTGATGTTATCTCGAAGAAAGATTCGTAAAGGATTGGGGCTATCATGGCGCCCAATTACAGGGAAATC